>KK122592.1:235463-260812 GCA_000611955.2 Stegodyphus mimosarum | reverse complement strand
TGATCCACAAAATAATGTTTAACACGTTCGCTGCCAACCGCGAGTTATCTCGTAGGTCCAAGTTTGTGTTTAGGCGCCAACTACGAGTTAATTTGTAGAACGTTTTTATTTTACCTACGCCACATACGAACAAACTCGTAGTATTTTCATATTGTTTGAAGGTATCTGTTTTGGGAATTAGACAAAACACAAGAATTTGGCGCAATTCAAGAGATTTATTATAATTAATATACAAGTATAATATAAGTAATTATAAAGTAAATAACATAGGAAATGTAAAAATAATTAAGCAATTTATAATAATCTTTGTTATAATAATTGTTGTAAAAATAATCAATTTTTGTTATAAACAACCGCCAACTACGAATATATTCGTAGCTGGTGCTGTCATGAAATATTTATCACAAAAACAGACTACGATATAACTCGTATAATTAATAAAGCAAATAAAAATTATCTAAATTCAACATCTTTCCCATAAATACATGTTTCGTATTTTTATCTTACAGTTTATTAATTAAAATTTGTTGGCGTGGTGGAACCGTTTTTTGAAAATGCCGCACGGCAGCAAACGTGTTAAATAAACAGTGAATAAATTACATGCACTCAAGTACTTGTATGATGTGCGCGCACAAGGGGTGTTGGATGTGTGTTACATGCATTCTAAAAATATGCCCAAAACATGGAAGTCAAATGAATGTTGAAATGGATGGAGAGATGACAAGAAAGTATCACAATTAATTTCATGACTTAAGTTCAAGTATGTTTTGTTGAGGCAAATCAAAATAAATTTTGTTAAAAAGTGTGTTTTATATTTTGTTTACTTTAAATTATGGAATAAAATTATTTTTTGTTTGATAATGATATAAAAATTTATGTCATAAAAGGAAAAGTAGCATAGATGTTTGCCACATATTTTCCCAGATAACCATCCTTTTGAAAGAAAAATTTAAGAAATGAGTTATTATAAAATCTCATACATATATATATATATATATATTTCAATAGACTATTTAAGATGAAGCTGTACTCTTAATTTTCAAAAGGTTATTCACTTTCCATTTTATTCTCACATGATAATTATATAAACATTTCTGTTAATAATAATGCCAGATCTGGGAACTAAAAATTAGCTAATAAAAATAAATGAAACTAAATCATTCTGAACTAGTTTTTCATCTCATGTCCAATTCACTCTCTTGCTTCTTTACTGTTCACACACTTGCTGCTCTTTTTGCATTGAAATTAATTGTTGTAAAGATGTGGAAAAGGCACAAATGTTGTCAAGAATGGGTACTCCGACTGCACTTTTTATGCTGTATAATTCCTGTTAACGTCTTAGCTCCCAGTGTCTCAAATATGACATGCTTCAGTTTGTCTCCATGAGGACCACTGGTGGCCGGGTGTATCATATTTGATCTGCTGAAACGGAGTGCTTTATTTGAAATTTTAAATACAAATAAATCATATTGAATGCCTGACACTTAATTAAATGGAATGTCTTGAGTATTAATCTGGTTATTATGTATATTATCTACTATTTTATTCAACAAATGTAAAATGCACAATGATTGCAATTTACATTCAGAGTTTAGAAATGTTTCACGCGGTGCAAATACCTTAATATTTTGCATAATGGACAGCAAAAGGTTATAATAAACACTCATATTTAAATTCTTAAGTTTCCTGCATCATTAGTAAATAATTTAAATATGGAAGTATATCTTTATTATTAATACTGCACATTAACTTAAATTTTAGTTTAGTTTTAAATATTGGTACTATTCATATTATAAAAGATGACATTTAAATAACATGTGCAAGAATCCAAATATTTTTACAAAAAGCAGATAGGAATTATTTTTTCATGTTAAGTTTAATTTTGAAATTTCTCAGGCACACAGTAACATTCAGCTTGCCAAGGTTAAGGCCATGTAAGTTCTGCCAGTGCCAAGAGCAAAGAGATTATGAATGTGCTCGAGAATAATGAATCTGATGTGATCAACACAGGACCTTCGGCTAATTGCACAATAAGACATAAAATTGGTGGAAACTATTCTGCCAAAACAAACTTAAACTATCACTTCTGGTTTATCATTTGTAAATAATTCTAATTTATTTATAAATTTCATGGCTCAGTGCTATTATAAACACTACTCATATTTTATTATTCTATTCTATCATGCAATGAGCAATGATAACTATACCTGCTCACACACACATCTATTCTCATGCTTTGATTTGAAAATATTGCATCAATCATAATATATCCTCTGGTCATATAGTATTTCAGCTTCGCAAATCAATGACTTAACATTCACAAAATTTTTAAAAGGAACATATCTTTAGACTTCCGAATAGTGCTAAGTGTTGCCATAATTTTTTTTCATTTTTTCAGTTTATGATATCAATGCTCAGTTTTAATATGATGTCTAACTTTTTTATTTGCCATTTTAGTTTTATTTATTGAACATCACTTTCTTTGCACATACGGTACATAAAATTTAACTACAAAATCTTTAAAATCAGCATACCTTTAGAACTTCCATAGAGTGTCAATTGTTGCCATACATTTATTTTATATTCACAAAATTATTTATATTCGCTATAGCATTTCTTTACAAATAAACACAGCAATAACATTTGGTGGCTTTTATTTGAAAAGTGATGAGAATTGAGGCTAATATATTTAATTGTTTCATAATGAGAGCTCATCTTCATAATGAGCTTATTATCAATGCATTTAGCATAATTTCAGAAATACATTTAATGCTTATAAATGTAATGTGCTGTTCTTAGTCATATACCTATTTTACGCCCTTCACAATGGAATGGTTGCTGAACTGAAAACCCTCTGCAGATCGGTGTATCATACATGCATTGGTTCCATATATATCTAGCAGTTGGGTGATGCACTGGTGCATCACTGCTTGCATTGATCTTCCAGACGGGTATGTCATATATGCACTTTTAAACATGCACGTTCTTTTAGAATTTTTTCAAATCACTAGATAGCACTCCAGTGTCCGCTACAGTTAGTTTATTTGAGCATATATATTGTTGACCTTGTGTCCGTGATTCTGATTCTGGTGATTCGTTTAGGTGTATGAGCAGATGATATAAAGTAAGCAAAACCCAGCTGACGCACAGTTGAGGCTTCATGTGATATAAACATTGAACAGTTTCCGATGCTTCAATTTTTTTTCCCCTTTATGTGAAGATTGGGAGTGGAGCAGTGGTTTTAGGAACTTCGGTTTGTATTCAGTTTGCATCTTTTTCAGACAGCAGATGTAAGTTTTTTGCACTGGTTAAGAGAGTTAAACTAATAGTGTGATGTCTAAGGGAAAGAAGTTTTTAATGAAAGAAGAATATATTAATTGTAAAGCCCATGAGTATTTTGACATCAAAAACTATAGATTTAAGGGAGAATAGCAACTTTTTGACATTGTATTTTGACATCGAAAACTCTAGATTTAAGGGAGAATAGCAATTTTGATACACAATTTGTCAGAGACTGAATTGGAACTTTGTTTTGCTTTCACACCACAATCCAGCAGAACAGTGGCTACTTCATAATGAACATGATCTACAGAACTTGATCATTAGGTAATTGAAGCCTTATGAATTTGCAGGAATTGTAGAAGTAAACTTAATTCAAAGTTATGTGAATGAAATTGATTTTTTCACTTTATTTTCAATAATCTAATGAACATAATAGTTGAAGAAACTAATAATTTCTATGAACAAAAGATGAGTGAAAATCCATCTTCCTCCAAAATCGGCATACTCCTGTAGATGTGCCTAAAATGAGGGGATTCCTAGGATTAATTATTCTGCTGGGGCTTCAGAATAAAAGATCTTGTCAAACTCGGGTAATAGTTCAGCCTGTTTTGGAAGACATGAAAGCAGATACAATATTATCAGTATCAATAGTTAGAATTCGCTTTCAAAAAGTAATTGCTCAACAAATTGGCATTAAAAACTTTGTTTGAGGATTTGGGTGTTTTAGATTGATGAAATGAAAGACATTATCCATTAGGATCAAAACAGTGGCTGAACAGAAGGTTCTCGCAGAGTGGCTTGGGAAAAAAATACTTTTTTTGAAGTATCCAACTAAGAAATTTAAACAAAAAAATTTGAAAAGAGGGCAAATAATTATCATGGATAAAGTGCCCATTATTTTTGTCTGTCCTCCAAGCAGAACTGTTCATTTAACAGATGAAAAAACTACTGCTGTGTTAACAACCAAGATTTAAAAGCCTTCTTTTATTTGTGTTTTAGGTTGGAGGAAATGGACCGATGGACCCACCAATGGAGAGAAGATCCTTTGATCCTTTTCTAAAGAAAAACAATTCTGAAAGAAAACTTCCCTAAACAGGTAATAGAGAGAATTATGATAAGCATATTGCTATGGGGAAATAAACAGAAAGCTTAAAAGGCTCAAATTAATATTAATGTTTTCTTTTATATATTCTTTACCCATATTTTTTTGGTAATAACCTTTGAAAGTGATCAGTGTTTTTGAGAACATAAATGATAGAACAAAAATGATATTTTGAGCTTAATTTCCTTAACGTCACTATCTCCATAAAAAATGAAAATCATCTGGAACATAGGTGATCATTTCAGGGTTCCCTATAAATATATGTAATACATATACTTACTTCTCTATACATATGAATTTTACAGTCACTTCCACTTAAAAGCCATACCATTTCTTTTGATCCTTTTATAAATGGTCTAAAATAATAAAGTATTAAAAATATATCAATTTTTTAAAATGCATTATTAAAGACAATAATTATTTGAAACTATTTTCTTGTATCATTTATTAAATGTTAGTTAATACAAATTATTATAATTGAGACTAATCTGACAGAAATAAATAGTATAATGTTCATTTATTCTGCATTTATATGTAAGATTACATGAGCAAACATAATGCTTTTAAAACATGAAACAAAAAAAAGTATTACATCACAAAGTCTAAGATCCAGACTCGATCGGTGATTCTGGATTTGGAATTTTCTGGATATAAAATCATTAGTTTAAATCTAGTAAGACGAGATCCAGAAATTATAAAATTAAGAATATGAATAGTGGTTTATGACATAATGAACCATTTATGGCCTTAAAGAAATCAAAATTTAACCCTCCCCCCCCCAAAAAAAAAGGCTCAATATATATACAGTACAAAGTCCGAGATCCAGACATCCAACATCTGGAATGATCTAAAATCCAGACCTTAAAGTCAGTAATCAATTTTTTTTAATGCTTTATGCATGCACATTTGATTTTGTTCTCCCTAACACGTGGAGAATCTCGATTCTTAATTTCACTTCGGCAGTAAATAAAATAGCTCCTTGTTGAAGAAACAATCATTTTAGCATGCATCTCAAACCAAAACATTCTACATAGAAATACTGTTGATTTTACACCTACTAATATTTTATATCCCTGAGGCCAACCTGGCAAATCATTATTTATTATATTTAGCTTTTATCACCGTACGTTTATCAACAGATGACAACTTGAGTAATGACTTGTGCAGCAATGCCTAAACAATTTTTTTTATATTAGTAATTGAATAACAAAGAGTATGGAAACATTTTTTTTTTTACATTACGTTTCATAATGATTACAGATTTAAGCTGAATGCACTAAATGTTGATAAGGAAAAATTGAACAGAAATTTCTTTCCATATGCTAAAAATAGATTTTTGTTAATTATACTCATAGGCCAAAAGATTACATTTAGCGCTAGTTGAATTAAGAATAACTAATTTTTTTTTTATTCACATAAACGCAGAACTGGCGCCAAAGCTCATATGGCCACACCGGGCAGCACAGTTTAGAGAAGACAAAATTTTTAGAATTTAGAGAAGCACAGAGTAACAAAATTAAAGAATGGTAAACTTTTTAGAATTTAGGGAAACCACTGGGACCTAAAATTAAGGGACAGCAAAAATTTAGAACTTATGGATTCACTTGGTAGCAAGATTTAGAAACTACAGAGACTGCATCAGGCGGCAAAATATCTAGTGCCGGCCCTCTATAAGCTTATATAAGTATATGTGGGAATTTATTTATTCAGGACTCAGATAAGCCTTAAGCATGTGCAAGAAATAGATGTAAGTATAATAAATAACTAAATTAATACAATTCAGGCTTAATTGTCTCAGTGTGTGATAGAACCAAGACAAAAGTTTATGGAACAACTTGTCTTTCGTCGCTAATCTCATGACACATATCCAATAATGTATGGCAGACGCTGTTAAGCTAGGCTAAAATTATACTTTATTGATTCCAAAGAATATCAGTTAATATTGCAGATTGTGCTGTTCTGATTTGATTCAGCTTATTATTTTTTGAAGGCTGTTATAATTACAGCAATTTTATGAAAATTAAATTTTGAACTTTCGATTATGTTAAAAAGAATAACTAATTCTGGAGCTGCAACAGGACCTACAAAGCCAAAACATGTTTTGATGCCCATTAAACAAAAAGTGGAATTACTGCAAAAAATGTATATAGGCATATCAGTCTCAAAATTATGCAAAGAGTAAGGGATTGGAATGTCAACTGTATATGACATAATAGAAAAAGGAACTTTATGAATTTTTCTGACAGCCCACTCGCAATGAATAACAGAAAAATTATTCGCTATGCTAAAAGTGATGATCATGACAAAGTGATAATTGAATGGTCAGACAGTGTTGCAGCGAGGGAGTGCCATTGATGGGTCCAATGCTAATGGCTCAAGCCAAAGTTTTTCTTGAAGAAATAAACTTAAAAGCTGAGTGCAAATATTCGACAGATTGGTTAACCAAATTTTAAAATCATCACGGTATAATGCAATTAAAAATTTCAGGAGAAAAAGCTCCAACTGATACAGAAGCTGCTGAACAGTTTGCAGATGAATTCATTGAACTCATTAATAGTGAAACATTATCTCCAGGACAAATTTACAAAGCTGATGAAACTGACCACGAAAAACCTTGGTAACATCTACAGAAAAGGTTCCCACTGGTGTCCAAGATTCCAAAGCTAGACTAACAATTTTAGCATGCAGAAATGCACAAATGTAAACCTTTTATAATCGCAAAAAATACACGACCTCGAGCATTTAAAGAAGTAAAAAATTTCCCAGTTATATATCATGCAAATAAAACAGCATGGATGACACAAGCATTACTGTATTATTGGTTTGAAAATGATTTCATATCCGTGGCTCGGAAAAATTTGAATTCGGTTGGTTTACCTGATGATGCAAAAATTGTCCTGATTGTAGATAAATGTTCAGTTCATATTTCACTTTAAAGTTTTAATGAAAGATAATGTATCCATGTTATTCTTTCTACCAAACTGTATGTCCCTCATTCAGCCTATGGGTATTGGAATAATGCGCATGCTTAAATGCAAACATAAAGTAGCATTTTTAAAATCCATGTTAAATTTCTTGAATAATGGAAAGACTATTGAAGAATTTTTGAATTATTTTAGCATAAAATCTGCTGTGCGGAGCATTGTAAGATCATGGGAGGATGTGCCTCCAGTTACTTTAAAAATGCTTGGCATAATTTACGGCAACTACCATACTTCATGGTGAGGATGAGGAAGATGACAGCCATGAATTTGAAGGGCTTTTGGATATCGCAAACCAAAGGTGAAATTTTCCAATTAATGGATAACAGTAATAAATGAAGATGATATAACAGAAATTTTTCATTGTGATGACAATGCCCCAATTATCAATCAATTAACGGACGGTGAAATCTGTAGTATGGTTCTAGATCCAGAAAATACCGCTAATGATAGTGAAGAAAGTGACAGAGGGGTTATTGAAAAAGAAAAAAAAATTCGATTGACAAGTTAGTCGGAATTCTCGACACAGCAATTACAGGACTTGAACAAAGGAACTTAGTAACTGAAGAAGAAATTATATGCCTATAGAATTAAAGATAAACTATTAGCACAAAAACGAAGCAATTTAAACAATTTACATTCAAAGAAATGTTTAATTAAAGTAAACAAAAAAATATTATGCCTTTTTTTTGTGTGGGTGTGTGGGTGTTTTTTTTTTTAGTTTTTTTTTTTCTTGTAAATTTTGATACTTTTTTAGATCATAAATGCTTCATTTTTTCATAAATCACGATTTCATATTTTTAATTTTATAATTTCAACAAGCCATCTTACTAGATTTAAGCTGATGATAACATATAACATGATGATTACAACTTACAGCTTACTAGATTTAAACTGATCCAGAAAAATCCCAAATCCGGAATCGCCGAAGTCCCAATGAGTCAGGATCTCAGACTTTGTACTGTATATATATTTGCTTTATTAAACATTTCTTTCAATGTAAGTTGTTTAATTAGCTTCATATTTTTACCATTACTTTCTATTTAATTCTATAGCTAGATAGATATAATTTCTTGTTCAGTTACATTTATTCAAGTCCTGAAACTGCAGTGTCAGGAATTCCTATTAAATTGTCAACAGAAATTTTTTCATTCTCAAATACTTTTCTGTCACCTTCTTCACTGTTGGTAGTGATATTTTCTGGATTTAGAACTATACTACAGATGAAAGCAAAAAAAAATAATACATAATGATGTGTTTCATGGCTACAGAAGAAATTATTGATTACACAGATTTATGCTACTAAATGATTTTTTCTTCAATATAGAGGCATTTTATTTAGTTACTATCATTATTTTATTATTAATCAGCACTCTTCGCATGTTTTATTATAAAAAAATATCAAATGCATGAGAAAAAAAAAGGGTTGCTGGTGGTCTAGAGGTCTGGGTTTCAGATCATACCAAATATTGTAAATTCAGATTTTGATCTCTATACTGTATCACTTTAAGTAACGTTTTATATCGAAAATTTCTGACATTAAAAAAAAAACCCTAAAGAGTGTATCATTTTTATTATTTAATACACTATTCATACATAACATAGATGAGAAAAATGTTAATGAAGTTCTTTTTAGTAAAGCACACATTCATTTACTCTGCACCAACATAAAATATACATTAAACTTTATAAATTATAATTTTTGTTAGCTAATACAAATAATGCCAATAATAATAAAAAGCAAAAAATATAAATTTAAATAATTAAAAATACATTAATGTAAATTTCACACTTTAGCTGCAATTCAAATTTGATATTACTGAAGTAACTTTCATATTTAATGTTTTTTGTATGTGTAAGTTAAATATTATTTCTACACTGTTAGGAAAATCAAAAATTTTCATGAGTTTATAATTTAGATTTATTTAAACTTTTTACTGTTATCTAAAATTGTTTCTTATTGGATCTTTAAATGTTGTAATTTATTTTCATAGTGACTATAGTGGGATTGATATCTATGAACTTTTTCAAGTACACTTCTTATAAAATAGCACAAATCTGATAAAGCATCTTTTTAAATGACAGTCTCAAAATGTTTATCAAACTTAAGAGCAGATTCCCATACAAATTCATGTTTTTTAGATGACAGACCACATTTTCAGTAGAAATGTTAAACAAAGGAAAGAGAAAGAGATTTCATAATTTGTACAGGGTATCCAAAGTTTAACATAATGTTGTGGATGTAATAATTACTGTAATTTTAATATAAATAACTACAGTTATGATAAAATTGCATTGTCTCCCAAGTTGTGGCTAGTCCGATTTGATTTGGCATACCTGAGTTTTACCTATCGAAAGCACAAAAAAGAATTATATGTATACAATTCTGAAAAGTATACAAAGTATCTGTATTTAACAAAATTTCTATTCGCAAAAAGCAAATTAAAGTAAAAAATTAATTATAGAAATAAGTTTAAAAGAAATTATAAATAATTTATACTGCTGTGAACTAATCTACAATATCATTTAAACTCTGAGAACATAAGTAAATCAAGTGCAAGTAGCAAAATCCATTAGCAAATATAAAATTGTAATAAATTTTTTAAAAATAAAACATATGCATAAGCGAATAATTGTTGAGCTGGCAGAAGACAGACTTATCAAGGGGAAGTTGCCCTCAAATCTAACTCTTCAATTATTCAATTCGTGTTTCGTCCTTGATTTACTTATGTTCTCAGAATTTAAATTATATTGTAGATTAGTTTGCAGCAATATAAATTATTTATAATTTCTTTTAAACTTATTTCTATAATTAATTTTTTACTTTAATTTGCTTTTTGTGAATAGAAATTTTGTTAAATTCAAATTTCATTCCTTGCAGCAATGGCGCAAGAGAATTGTTTAAATTTAATTTAACTTTACTATATTCTTTTGAAACAGAGTATCTGTATATATTTCAGGAGCTATCAACTATAATCATAATAAATATCCACCATATCACATAATATGACTCGAAAAGACACTGTCAATATACAGATGTATGTAAATTTGGATGTTAGTGATTGATAACTGAGACATAAGGGGTGATTTCAATGCTTATGCGTAGATTTTTCAGATACATGGCAATTTATTTTTATAAGATATTACATTATGTTTCTAAAAAAATTCATAATTCTTACCAAAAATATCTTTTGGCTATACAGTTCCATGGCTCTGATGTAAATATAATCTCGGTTCCCTATTCCTAAAGTAACTTGTGAAAACTTCTGTCTATTTTATAGTAATTTGCATAAAATAATTCTACAGGATGGATTAATAATAATCTCATTTTATCTTATCACCATACATTGTAAACAAACTGTTTCTGTTTTATAATCTCCCTGCAGTTTCAGTTTAATGAAACAATATTATGCTATTTTAAATATTACATAATTTTACACAGAAAATAATATTAAATTGAACATAGGAAGATACTTACTCTGTATGAGTAAGATGAAATGGTATGAAGTCAAGACAAAAATGCAAACAACTCTCTAAAATGTAAAATTTGAAATATTAATGTAAAGAAAGTAAACTCAAAAAATAAATTATAATTTTTAAAATCTGAAATTTTACTTTTCACCTTATCCACATTTTATTATTATTATTCAAATATGTGGAACTTAAATAAATTGCTTAATAATAACAAATTTCATCTCATACATTAATAAAAGTGAATAATAATGTATTTATCATGCATGTTAAATATAAGAACATGAAATAAATGGAAGTTATTCAGATATATTCCACATTTAACAGTGATTATATTTATTGTTAATAAAATGAATATTACTACTTGTGGAATTTTTTACTCTACATAGTATGATAATTTTATTCTTAATACTTTCTCAAACATATTTTAAATTACTCAAACAGCATAAATTTATTGATATCAATTATGCACTAAGAAATTAAGACATATAATCATTACTTACGAGCAATCTTATCTAAATCACATTCATTACTTGGTTCCCAGTAAGAGTAGATATTAAAATATTGACTCTGCTTAGCAGTATTATCAGACTGAAAAAGGGAATGAAACATATAAATTACTGTGTTAAATAGGGGAAAAAATTATATATATACATATATAAAATAGACTAACTGTTATCTGAATACTTATAAGGCAATTTGAAAATTAACATTACAATGCTGGCAATGGGAAAAATTCTTTTAATCAAAATTACCTTAGTAAAAGTTATTCCAACCACAAAGTCATGCACATGGCAAACCTGATTAAAAGCATCAATTGAAATTATTTCTGCACGCCCTATAAAAATAAAACAATAAGTATAAATTAAAATGTGATGCCTGCACTTTTAAAATAATTTACATGGCTTTTATAGTCATTTATTAAGAATGCTAAAAATTTTCAATGTTGTCTTGAAGAAAATATAGTGACAAATTAAATTTCTAATTAAAATTTTGATCCAATCACAAATTTTTTGTTATGTTTAAAAAAGAATTTTTTTGGTAAGTTGACACATTACAAATTGATATTAAAAATGCATACCTTAATATTTTTAGATAGCTGTCTGATTAATCAGTACTGTTCTGTTATCAGGACTGGATTTAAAAATGTATGTACATATGCATGCATGTGTGGATGTATGTGTTCATGTATGCATGTATATAATGCAAGAACAAATGTGTGTGTGTATATACATGTACACATATATGCACATGCATATGTGTGTATATACATGTACACATATATGCACATGCATACACTCATAAATTTCTGAATCTAGTCCTGATAACAGAACAGTAATAATCAATAATAAATAATATCAATTATTAATCAATAATAAACTATATAGATACAATATCTATTATGTATATAGATATATTCTCACAAAAAATATATACACCCAGAAGAAATCAGGCCACAATCATGAAACTCGGTAGGAATGTAGTCTGGTAAGAGCTGTGCAAATGATTTAAATTCTGACACCAATGAAACAAGGGTAAGCACACTATGCACATACAAGATGCACAGCTGGCAGAGTTTAAAAACATGCTTGCTTATGCTGTAGGGCTATTCAAATGAATCTGTTCACTTATGATGAACTATGTGATGGATGATACTGTGACTATAGATGCCTCTGAGACATAACCGGCAGCAGTAAGAACAGTTATGACTTTCAGAAGGGGCGTATAGTAGGCCTCAGAGAAGCACGTTTGTCAAACAAATGTATCGGCCGCCACCTCAGTCGGAGCGATATGCTAGTTGCTTGGTGTTACCAACAATGGATCACGGAAGGGATAGTCTACTGTCGTGGAAGGTCAGGGCATCCCAGGAACGCAAATGAATGCGAGGATCGCACAGTCATACGAGTGGCCACTTACACCAACAACATCACTAGCATTGATTCAATGCCATTTACCACCTTCCAGGCATCCGGTGGTATCAAGGAAAACCATTCTGAGACAACTGGCGAGACAACTGACTCAGGCAAGCTGGAGTGGGACCCACTGGAAGCATGTGATCCTCAGCGATGAATCCTGATTGTCTCAGTGCTGATGATCAATGGACACACGTGGAGGCAGCCAGCCAGCTGTCCGATCTGGTAATTGTTGTCGAGCCATACAGCGATTAGATAAGGTGTGACAGTGTGGGACTGATTTATTGGGGCACATGCTCACTTCTAGTTGTCCTTCAAAGACATTATGATGGCTTGCAGTTAAACAGCAGCAAGAAAATGCTCATCCACATACTGTGTGACTCTCCCAAAAATGTCTTCAAGGATATGACATACTCTTGTGGCCTTCCAGGCCACCAGGCTTCCTGCTAATATGGGCACATTTGGGACATGCTTGGAAGACAACTGCAGACATCCCAGAATATTAGGGAATTAATTACCCAGTTGCAAAGATTATGACATGATCTTCACAGCAGGTCATAGGTAACCAACTTCATTCGATGCCATGCTGTCTTTCAGCTTCTATAGCTGCCAGAGGTGGCTATACTACTTACTGATTTGTAAACATTTTTCATGCCACAACTTCTTAATGATCTTTTTTTCTGAATTTGTAATCATTTGTTTATCTCCTCATACATTACACAAATGTTAAGTTTCGTGATAGTAGTTTGTTTCCTTCTGAGTGCATATATTTTTTTGTGACAGGGTATATTTAGATATATATAAACTATTTAGATACACCATGGTGGTGGAAATTAATAGATTGATTAGCACAAAATAATACAGCAAATAGCTCTAGTGTACTTTGCCATAGTCAAATAAACCAAACCAAGTGAGAAAATAACACAACAAAAAATGGCTCATAAAAAATAAATGCTGTATTGAAGTTTTTGTAATTAAATAGAAATAACTAACAAATGTAAAATTTTAACTGTTGCTGATATTTTCAGGAATAGATAAAATTATTATATTACTAAAATTAATGCCAAACAGAGCTTACTTTTTTAATTACTAATCGTAATTCTAAACTATATCATTAAGAACATATTTCATAATAACACGAATCAGAAAATCACAAGATAAAATAAACATTTTTTTTTTTTTTTAAATTTGAATGTCATACACAACCTGGAATATATGTAAAATGAACTTCTCTAATGGAAAAAATTACATTTTGTTGATTCTTTGAATATTCAATGCAGTAAACTTTTCTCTTAGATGATGCAACTAACACTTTGTGAGTACTTTCTGCAGTAAAGAGAAATGTCAAACCATAGATACTGCTTTGAGAACTTATTCCACAAAAATGAGCTTCAGTCAGAGAGGTCATATTTTTCTAAAATATAAAAATTGAAAATTATAAAAACAATATTTAACATATTGAATTTTTTACTAACTGCAGTTTGATCAAATAATAGTGTACATGAAAGAAGATATAATATTGCAATGTAAAATGTAACCAGAATAACTTACTTCAAAATTATTTAACATTTACATCTGTTTTCTTACCTCTAAAGAATTTTTTTTAACAAAAAAGAAATGTGACTTTTTCAATGCATTTGCTCTTAAGTACTTAAAATACTTCAGACAATTTTTTTACGGCCAAAGAAGAGGGACACATGTCTGATTGGCCTTGAAAAAAATTTTTTTTAAATCTCCACCAAACTAAAGTTGCTTGTTTAGTTTTAAATTTTATTTTGGCATGCTTCTCTGCCAGCCTGATGGTTTGTTCCATTTTTAGTCCAAAGGGTGTTAGCCCAGAAGGGCTATTAATTTCATTTTGGCATTTTGCGTTGAATCACTATAAATGATATAACACTATTATCCTTGTATTATATTTAAAGAAGTTAAATAATGAACAATCTGCATAAATGTATATATGTTTCTTGCATTGTGATAAAACAATGGTGCCCAGAACCATCAAATTTTGCATAGTGAATGTTTCCGCCCGAATATGGGCATCTGAAAGCCCAAATTTGAAATCTGCTTTATTATTTACTTCATATTTTGTAAAACTTTAACAAATTTTTGATTAACAAACTCAAGGATTTCAAAGCGAGCAATGGCAACAATGTTCAGAAACAACACTTTTATCTCCAGCATGCAAGACTGCGTATCGGAAATTTTAAAGATATGCTCATTTTAAAATTATTTTGTGATATTGCTTTTGAACTGAATTTTATAGTTTAAGTGCAAGGGATATGATATTTAATAAATAAAGGTAACACAAAAAACGTTAAAAAACATTCCTTTGGGCGTAATGTAAAATCTGAAAGCTTTCAAACTTTTTTTTTTCTTTTTTAATTGAAGAATTTGGTAGGGGACAAAACAGTTGTTCTGTGGCAATCCTCTTTTAATTTATTGTAGTTATATTTCTTTTTTTGGGGGGAGGTCTACCTTTTCAATGGAATCAGGCAAATTTTCTCAAAGAACATCAAGAAAGGATATTAAAGACAATATGATCAGATATAAGATAGCCGGAGCAGACTAAGCATAATGAATAATAAAGAATTTCCAGACAAATTTTTAGCACAAGTCTTTAAGAGAATGAAATTATTTCAATTAAAAAATTCAATGAGATAAAGTGAAATTTGATGAAATTCTGTACAAAAAGTATTTTTATTCTAAAAAAGTCAGAATTATTCCTGTAATAAGTATAAATGAATGCGAGAAATTTTTAAAAAGAAGGGATTTCTTATGTATCCGTGCTTAACACAAAAAATTCTATTTTATTAATTCTTTAAAGTAATATACATCTTCACTACTTAAACAACAAATTTCATTAAATAGATATGAAAAAATAAAAAAATTCTATGACATTTATCAATAATTTCAAATTACAATAGCTAATTTTTCACTTTAATATATTTTACCCTGAGGCATTTGTGCACACAAATTTACAAAGTTGTCTGTCTTTAAAAAGATTCTTATCATAGTTAGAATATAAAAAGATTAAATTTACTAATTTATTTAGATGTGAATTAGATTAATTAAAATAACTGTAAATAATAAAAATAGCCTTTAAATTATTTTATACGTAAATATATGAAAGCAACTAGATTTATTCTTTTGGCAAACACACATTAAAATTCATCAAATCAAAATCTGCAAGCATTTAAATATATTTTTAAGACAGTTTTTTTCCACTAAAATTTTTCTTCTTCACTGAATTAAAGCATTTTTCTTAAATTCTTTACCTGTTGCCATGATAAACATCTCAGCTTATTTTTTAATATTGTTAAACAGCAGAAACAACTAATTTTTATAAACTAAAATCATAACCCTTTTCAATGACTTAAATTTTAAGCTAAATGCCTAATTTTGGCATGAAAATTAAATATCTGATTTTTCTTAATAATCATAACTAAATTTTTAAGCATAAACTGAAATTTCCTATTAAGAATCATATTTCAGAAAGAATTCATTTTGTAGGTATATATTTTTGCTATTTTAAGATAAAAGAAGTGGGATTTAATTTATAAAATTAGAAATGCCCGAGCCCTGGAAAAGGCCATCAGGAATAATAAACAAAATTGGTACTTATGTATTATTGCAACCACCTTAGTAGAAGTCACCAAATTTTTAGAATATGCCAAACTCTGGCAACCATGCACATAACCACTCTTGAGACAATCATTCTTATAACAATCCTTCAATCAAGCTATATCACCATTTTCATATGCATTTTTTTTTTTTTTAAATTCTATGTTCCAATGATTTTTATAAACAAACTGTGACACTTTTTTGCCTGGGATGTATTCGGTAGATTGCCATTGTTGCCAAAGTTTGTACAATGAGTCTGCAATTTTCTGATGTTTTTTTGAAGTGAAAACAGATCACTGTGTGCATGGGGAATATCACGAAAATATTAAAGAAAGTTTTTAATACTAAATAAATTATTTAAATTAAAATAATATAAATTATTTTTTTAATGTATCACAAAATTCTGGGGATATTTTCATAACCAGCACTTGGTGAAACTGCATATGTTGATAATATTTGCCAAATTACCCTAATTTAGATAAATATCAATATTTTAGGAATCCTTTTAAATATCAAATTGTATCCAATAAGTAACTATTACCTTTTCATCTATAAAATATTGCCAAATTGCGCCAATGTGGTTCCGAACCTCAAAGCTACCACCAACCAATTTTTTTAGGATTTTTTTGAAGGGGGTATGCTTTAAGATGCGCATTTGATTTTTTCCCTTCTCATAATAAAACATGTGGAGAGTCCCAACTCTTAATTTCAGTTCGGCACTAAATAAAATATCTCATTATTGAAGAAATAATCATTTTCGCATAAATTTGTGTGATCAATAATTTCAGTCTGTAGCTGCATATCTGCTTGGCATAATCTCAAACCAAAACATCTACATAATGACATTGTTGATTTCACACCAACTAATATTTTATATCCTTGGCACCAACCTGGCAAATCATTATTTACTGTATTTTGCTTTCATTACCGCATGTTTATCAACACATGACATCTTGAGTGATGACTAAAAAAAAATTTTTTTTTTGTATATTAATAATTGAATAACAAAGAGTATTATCCGATTACAGATTTAAGTTAAATGCGCTAAAATGTTAACGAGGAAAGATTTAACAAAAATTTCTTTCCATATGCTAAAAGTAGATTTTGCTAATGATATTCATAGGCCAAAAGATTATATTTAGTGCTATTTGAATTAAGAATAACTTATTTGTTATTCACATAAAGCTACAACCAGTACCAGAGCTCACATGGCCGCACCGGACTGCAGAATTTAGGGAAGAAAAGGAGTTAAACAGAAGTTTTTCATTGCGATGACAATGCTCCAATCATCAATCAATTAACAGACAGCGAAATCTGAATTATGGTTCTAGATTCAGAAAATACTGCTACCGATAGTGCAGAATGTGACAGAGAGGTTATTGAAAAAAAAATTTTCGATTGACAAGTTAGTCAGAGTTTTCAACACAGCAATTACAGGACTTGAACAAAGGAACTTAGTAACAGAACAAGAAATTATATGTCTATAGAATTAAAGATAAAGTATTAGCACAAAAAACAAAGCAACTTAAACAACTTACATTGAAAGAAATATTTAATAACATAAACATATAAATATTAAGCTTTTTTCTGTAAATTTTGATACCATTTAGGTGATAAATGCTTCATTATTTCATATTTTTAATATTTTAATTTCTACATGCCATCTTAGTACATTTAAAATGATGTAATATCCGGTAAAAAACTGAAATCCGGGATCACCAAAGTCCCGATGAGTCTGGATCTTGGATTGTACCACAAAATTAAATAAATAAAATAATACATAACGACTAATAAAATTATAACTGATGACAAATAGTTAAAAAAAAAAACTTTAAAATATCAGAACTCATCTTATTTGAGGCTCTGTCCGAAATTAAGATTTTACTCCAAAATAAGAACCAAGCTAAGCCTCCAGCTTAATTTAAACACTGCAGTGAAAGGAATATAAGCAATCCATACAGTCCTGTATAAATTAAACATCGTAATATTTCATACATAATACACCCTTAATTAGAGAATTAAAAATACAGCATTTTTAACACTTGCAACTCAGACAAATCTTCCAGATTTCATAGACTTTATCCACTGTACTTCATCTTCTTTTTGAAAAATGGCATACTGTATTAATTTACTTTTATAGTACACAAGTTACACTTTATGTTATAGAGTTTGTGCAATTCTTTTTCTTATTTTGTTTTTGTGTAGCGGCCATCTTGAAATTCCGCCTTCCTGGTGCCAATCTTGGTGTCAAAAAAAACAAGAGGCGTCCAATTGTAAACTTTTACCCAAATATCAAAAGTCACAAACCATTTAAATAGAAGGTCAATACGCTCTAGTGTAGAATTGGGTGCCCCTTTGATTGGCAACAAATTTTGTTCAGTTTTGGCGATGAAACTCTATTTCTGGTTACCAGGGTAGTTTTAACTTCGTTTTAGTTTCCTGATTTTTTTTAAGTGAAAATAAATCATGGACAATGGCAGTGTGCAATGCAAAGTTTAAGCAATTCTTAGATGTTTTTAAAGTGAAAATAGATTGATGAGTATATGGAGACCGAGTTTGTGCAATTCTCTGACTTCTTATTTTGCTTTCGTGTAGTGGCCATCTTGAAATTCCGCCTTGGTGTCAAAAAAACGAGAGGCGTCCAATTGTAGCCAATAAGTAGAGAGGATAACTCAATACAAAATATATTTAAAGAGAAAATAAATCACTTAAAACACACTAAATGAATTTTTAAAAGGGGGGATCAATAAGAAGAGAAAATAACTATCAAATGAAAATTATAAATTGTACTGAAACCAAATTTATGGAAATGATGTCACAAAAGCTTGATTACTTATGAACGTAAGAAATGAGAGAACTATCTCAGCTGAACTTTTGAGGATTCCTGATCTTAAATCATGGAACATACAATGGCTCCCAAAAGTGTTTGTACACTTAAGAGTTTCAGTCAAATACCACTTTATTCATTAAAAGAGGGGGGGTTTAACATTTTGTGTGCTACCTTTATTTATTAAATAACATGTTCTTCACACTTAAACAATAAAATTCAGTTCAACAGCAGTATCACAAAATAATTTTAAAATGAGCATATCTTTAGAATTTTCGATACAATGCTGGAGATAAAAAGGTTTTTTTTTTTTTTTTCCACGTAGAGTATTGCCACTGCTCGCTTTGAAATTGTTGAGTTTAATTAAAAATTCATTACAGTTTTACAAAATATGAAATAGATAATAGAACAAATTCAAAATTTGGGCTTTCAGATGCCCATATTCAGGTGGAAATGTACGTTATTCAAAACTGGATGGCTCTATGTACTGTCGTTTTATCACAATGCAAGAAATATACATACATTTCTGCAGATTCTTCATAACTTAATTTCTTTAAATATAACACAGGGTGATAATGTTTGGTTGCAACAATTTGAAAAGTGAATCAGACATTTATAGTGAATCAATGCAAAATGCCAAAACAAAAACAAGAGTTCTTCAGAAACAAAGGCGCTTTTGGACTAATAAAAATTAATATTTCAGAATTAGAATTTTTTAATAATATCTAAAAATTTCTCTTACCAAAACTATATTAATTATTTTATGAACATAGTAAAACTTTTTTTTAAAAAAAATAAATAATTAGAACATAACAGAAAAGTTATCTAAAAAAAATCTTTGTATACTTCAAAGAAATCTGCACATTAACGTTCCTCCATTACTGTTTTTAGTTTGTTTTTCGTTTTTATGTTGTGTCATTACACTCTAACTTCTAATTCACTCCAAATGCAGTCTATTGGGTTTAAATGTGGTGAATGAGGTGGCATTTTTAAAATTTGTGGACATCAAAGGCGAATGTCGAGGGCAGTGTGCTTATGATTGTTATCCTGATAAAAATATAAAGTTGCCTCCAGATAATTTTAAATTATCTTTTATCTCTTAAAATATTTAAATAAAGAGCATGCTTTAGTATGCCATCAATAAATATTAAATTACCTAATCCTGATGCTGACATGCACCCTCACCACATGCTTTACCCACACAAGGACACCCTCACCACCATGCTTTACTGTTCCAACCAAGGTTTTTGGTTGGAAGTTCCTCATTTTTTTTCACACCATCTTGTCCATATGATCATTGGAACTAAAAATGTTAAATTTGCTTTCATCTGCAAATAAAACATAGTTCCAATATGCTCTGGGCTTATTTGCCATTGATATTACAAAGCAAAGCTTAAGATTTTCATTTTTTGCACTTACAAAAAATTTCTTTGAGCAGAGCGCCCATGTAATCCAGATGATCTGAGTACTTGCCAAACAGTTTCAGACAGAAAAGTTTCCCCAAAATTTGGTAGAAATCTTTACAGCAACCAAATACAGATATTTTACAAATTTTCTAATCACAAATCTCTGATGACGTTAACTTTGCCAGACGACTTTTTCTTATTTTATTTTCAATCCGATTTTATTCTTTAAAGCATTTTATCACATGCTGTTCCGTAAAATAGGATAAATTTACTAATTAAGTGATATCCTGGATCGATTTTCCAGCCTTATGATGAAACATGATCAATTTTTGAATGCTATTCATTGTTTCCTACGACTACGATCCATTTTTATATATTAAATAAAATACAAGGAAGTAAAGAAGCAAAGAATAAGGCAAGCGATTTTTTAAACGTCACCAAAATAGAAAATTAAGTGGCAAACGATAACTTTATTTACGAAAATGCTTGGGTGTACGATCACTTTAGTGCCGTGGTTTATCTACGTCTCCTTATAATTTCAAATTTAGAAAAAAAAGTCAGTATTTAAAAAAAGTTTGTTTTCATTCAAAATCGCATGGAGATGATATGAAAAAATACTGGGCTTTATATTCGAATTCAATTCCGGGCTACAGCGCTTTTTCTACAAATTCTTAAAGTGTACGAATACTTTCGGGAGCCACTCTAAATCTCCCTCTAAACCAGGTTATGATTGATAAGTATACTTCAGAAAAAATGTTAATAATTTTCATGTCAGCTACCATGGAGCAGGTCCAAAAATAATATTTACTAGTATCAATCACATGACTTACACAATTCAGAATAGTTGTCTAGATGTTTAAAACTTAACAATTCTCGTCGGAGTGTTAGAACTACTAAATTGTATACTGCGGTTGCATGTAAATTTTAAGTTTATTTCGCTGCTATCGCTAAATCAAATTTCTTCTTGTACTTTCAGATTTTATCTTGAATTAAAAATCCTACGAAATCAACTTAAAAAGAATATCACATTCTCATATTCATCATCTTTTCTTCGCATTCATATCGCTTAGTGTTTAAAAAAGTTACAGGTTGTTGCCATTTCAATTTTACAAATATAACGGAAAATATGCAGATACCGTAGTTTTGTTTTTATATTTACAGAAAGAATAGAAAACAAATTACTTGAGTCAGAAATTTTAATGACACAGCAAATTAACAGATTTTTACAATATATATATGCAATGAATTTTTTTCTTTAATTTCGCACACACACGCACATATATATGATATATATAACGATGCAAAATTAATATGTACCTTTTTTTTTTAAATTTGATATTGTCATTTATATTTAAGGATGTATTTTACTTAGATTATTTGACAGGCATGTATTCGTTTCAGTTTGATTTTCACATAATTTATTATACATCACATATTATTTATGTTAACCTATCATTCCTTAAGTAGCAATTTCATTTTTTCTTTAATTTATTATTAAGAATCAAGAAGCGTCTATAAACAGAATTTTATAGTTAAAGATCCATATAAAGCCATGTTTTAGAGGGGTAGAATAATAATAAGAAGAAATTATGAATTAATAGTATCTCTTTAAAAGCGTCGTATCATCAAGAGAGAAAATTAAAAATTTTTGGTCTTTTTTCAGTTTTTACTTTTGCATCGCTCAAGAATAGGTTTCAAATTACCTGTTATTTAAAATTAATAGAGTTTCAGACGTGTAAAACCGCCACATTTTTTATAACCGGATTTTATTACATGTTCTGTTTTAAATACTTCCCACTCTTTTATCGGCGGCATTTACCGTGAAAGGTTACGCTCCTGTTTCTGTTTCCTTTTCTTGATCATGACGTCATCATGGCGACGAGTAATCTGGGGAAAGATGAGGATGATACCAAAATACGTGAACCACGTGGCGATGCATCTTCCCTCACAAAATATTTACAGATTATGAATTCATATGGACGGGAAATTATTTTTGTGATAGCTCTCGTGTTCACAGGTATAGCTGCTATACAGAATGGGTACGAAACTGTCTTTTGTTTGCTAAGGCCTAATGTAAATATGCGAATCGGGTTTAAACTGTTCCCGGCAAAACACAACACATAACTTGTTTGAATATCAGTTCGATCTCTACTAGTATACCAGCTGAAGTTTCGCTATATTTTATATATATCATTTCTCTGTCACATTAAACACAGCGACAAACTAAACGGTTTTTACTGTTAAACTATGTAATATTACTCGTATTTTTATGTTAATGTGACACACTTAACATTTCAAACGAATAAATCCAACATATGTAAATAAACTTTTTAAATCTGTTTGTATACATCGGTTACTAAGACAAAAATTTTATTACTTTTGAATTTAACTATAAAAGTAACTTATCTTTGTATAAAATGTAATTAAAAAGTCATTTTGCAATTTTTTGTTTCGTTGATGCTCGTGTAATATTCATAATTCGTAATTAATAATTGCTCGTGTAATATAATTAGACTTCATAATTTTAGTTTTAAATGCTGTATAAATCAGTTCATATTTAGCTGCTGATTAAAAAATAATTCTGATTATCAGATTGTTAACTTTAAAATCATTGTAAGCCGTAATAAATATCATGCATACATAATTGAATACAGTCATTTTGTCTGGATAGAAATTACAATGTGAGTCTCAAAATGAGCTATATTAAATATTATCTTAATCAGAAATAATATTTTGGTTCTATGCTTCTGGATTTTAAGCACATATATGATATTTTATGTATTACTTGCAGAAAGTATGCAAATAATTGAGTGTTTTAATGCTACAGTAAAAGATTTACAGTAATTTGTAATTTAAAAAACTGAACACCTTTCTGGGTATATTTTCATTGATTAACTTTGTTAATTGTCAATTAAAATTTGACATGATTGCTGTGTTATAGTAAATAATATAATCAGTTCAATTTTTATTCTTGAAACAAATTACATTGTTTAAAAAGAAATCTTAATGTAGATGAATCAACATAATCTTTAATTCAATAATATTTAAAACATTGAGCTTATTTTTTTCCCCATTGTGTTACATTGTTGAAATTAACATTTTTACAAATTTGAGTTATGTTTTTTTAAACACTGGTAAATTTTATTATCTGGAATAATATTATGTTTTGAATTCTTGATATCTTCTTTTGTTTAATTTGAAAATTATCTAGTTACTCCAGAAAATTATGAAAATTTTTTCTGGTATATTTTTATTATTGTAATTTTAATCATTTAATAAAGTGATTAAGTAAATAATCTTAATACAAAATTATCCTTGTAAATCTTTTTTTTTTTTTTTCTTTTGAGAGGGTGGAGATAAAATTGACATAATTTATAATGTTATTGAATAAAAGGAATTATGTTGCTATTTTTGTTTCACCTGTTTCTCTGAAGAATTTATTTAATACAAACTGTGCTCTTGAAATAATTTTTACAAAGTGATCATAAATAATGTTAATTGGGCATAAACAAGTTTGGGTTTTCATTTTACCTAATATCTAATACCAATTTTCACACTTATCTATGGAATTTACTTTGATCTTTTTCTCTTTAGAAATGTATGTACGTGTGTACATGTACATGCGTAGATGCACACATAGATGTATATATACGTATATTTTCGAATCCGTTCCCAAACAAAGTATGTTTTTTAAATGTGCCAAGTATAATGTTTGTAATTTAATTTAATGTGTATTAAATGTATTATTGTGTGCATTTGTGTGCTTCAGTATTAAGTTGAAAGTAAAATCTGATCTTTTTTTTTATCTGGTAATATTCACATTCTTAGTTTTATACTAAGCTGTTGTTTTTAATTTTAGACCTTTGAAAACAAAGAAAGTAAATCCTCCAGGTATTTTCTTTGCTCCTCCATCTTTAGTCACTGATTTTTATCAAGGAAACATCCAACAGTTATTATCGTTGCAATCAGAAAAAGATGTTTCGTTGGTTATATACTATGCTCCTTGGGATGCAACATGCATTCAGGCCAAAGAAGAAATTGAAACTGTTGCCAAATTTTATCACAATGAGGTGAGATAACAAACAAATTTTTATTGTTATTTATAGGTTAAGCATATTATAATAGGTGTGATCAAAACATTCCAGGGCTGAATTTTTATTTTAATGAAAATAGATTTGTACAGTCTTCAATCCTTTCTCCTTCTACATTGACCTGTCAAAAGCTGTTTGATAAACATTTTTAGCAAAATATTTCTCACAGTATTTTAATAATATCTTTTATTTTCAGAATCTTCACCCTTTTAAAGTTTTTGCTGTTTAAGAAAAACCACCCAAATCTGGCAAATAAAACGGTTATGGAACAGATCATTACAAGCCAAGAATGACCGTACTACAATAGCAATATGTGACTGTGCATAATCATAAAGAAGTATCCATTGTTCCCCCCTCCCCATTTCAGGCCATTTTTCCCATATTTTTCATCTGATATCTCAAAATTATTCTTCAATTTTCTTGGACAAAAGCAGTGGCTTACTCTCATTTAACATCAGCTGATTGTGTTGATGGCTGTCATATTAAAAACATCATTTTCTATTGATGTTCAGCTTTCTTTATATATCTGAAATATTTTTTACCTTTGTGTAAAAAAGCTGTAGTATTTTAAGTCATGAGTTTCTTTTCCAGTTTTGTTTTGTTTCATTCAAAATTTAATGTAAATTTATTGTTCTTACAACTCATCATTTTCTTT
>KK122592.1:222492-235273 GCA_000611955.2 Stegodyphus mimosarum | reverse complement strand
TGATGTGCAATTCTTTATATATTTTTTAAAATCTTTAAACCTAGAGTTGGGGGGGGGGGAAGATTATATAGTTTCATATAATGCTGCCAGCCTTTTATTTAGATGTTAAGTATTACTTTCAGTTTATGAATATAAAAAATGTATTTAAATTTTAATCAATATTTTCTATACTTTTTGTTGTTTAATTTATAAAACAAGTTAAAAATAATCTTAAATGCATATATGTGTTTTTTCACTTTTGGAAAGAAGGTGAAGAATGATTTAGCAGTGATGAAAGGGATGCGTGGGACAAAACACCTTGATAACTCCTTGTTTAAGTAGTGCACTAATATTAAAAAAACTTATTTGAATTTCAGATAGGACAAGGAAAAAAACTTATTTCAGGAGATTTTTTATCATGCCTTTTAAGGTCATTTATATAAAAATTTTCTCGGTTGGAATGCGCTTTAGCCCACTGCTTGGCGGCGATTGTTTTTGAATGAGCAATAAAAGCGCCAACATGGGTAACTCCGTATATCCGCCAACATGGCTGACTGTTTGTACGCTGCCTACATTGTGCAATTTGCTGAAGTTTTTTTTAAGTTTAAAAGGAACGCTGTGCATATGGCATTTTCTTGTAATTTATTTTCGTTTTTTTAGCTTATTTTGTTCATTTGTGTACGTTGCCTACATTGTGCAATTCGCAGATTTTTTTTTAAGTTAAAACGGAATGGTGTGCACATGGTATCGTTTGTAATTTTAATGCCTTTTTAAAAAATATTCCTTCATTCTTCGATGCCATTTTGGTTACGTTTTCGTGGAGCGTGTCGGGAAGGTTATGTAACGGCATAAAATGTGTAAGTATTACAACATAAAATGTAAATAATTAATTTAAACCTAACTGACAAATATTTTAATGATCATAATGTTCGTTTTGCATATTATTTTATTATCTTTTTGTGGCAACAGTTTCCATACTAATTTATGCTTTAGAATTCTATGTTTTGTTTACAATAGGTTTTCGCGGAGCGTGTCGGGAAGGTTGCAATTACAAAGATGTTTCGCAGAACCGCCCCGAATTGCCAATTTTCAAAACATCGCCAAGCAGTGGGCTAAAGCGCATTTTCACCATTTTCTCTTCTCATAAAAATGTACTGCATGAGATGTTTTTACTAATAAATGATAGATTACATAATTTGATTTTCGTAAAACATAACTATACTGGGCCTTTTTTATTCTCAAAATAAATAGATGGTTATATTAGCAATTTTTGATTTTTTTATTAATTATTAAAAGAATTTACCATATTTTAATATATGACATCATTATTTCTTTCAAAATCCCATATCACACATCATTTTTGAAAAATTTGCCTTCATTGTTGCTTGTTCACACTGTCAACTCTTAATACTTTTCAATATTAGTATTCATTTTTGTATAGCTTGAGTAAATTTTACCTCATATGTGTAGTTTACATGTTTAAATTTTTTTTAATTAACATGTAGTCTGAATGATGTTAAATTAATTAAATTACATTTTCAGGTATTTTTTGCCGCCATAAACTGTTGGTGGCCTGAAGGTGAATGTCGAAAGAAATTTAGTGTTCCTTCATACCCTGTTGTACTAGTCTACATTCATGAAATAGGCATTGTTCGGTATGAGGGGCCACTCATATCTACTTACATCATATCATTCCTTGATTTTGTTTTGACACCATTAGTGCCTTTACATCATACAGGAGAATTATTGGATCTTCTCACTAAGCATGAAGTAAGTAATTTGTTATTTTAATAATTTCAGTTAACTTTCTATAAATAACTTCTATGTAATCTAGCCCTTTTTCTTTTTTCTTCGAATAAGTGACCTCAGAAGATAGGAGCATTCACATATATCTTTTAGGTTCTTCATGAAGAAACCTAAAAGTATATTCGCTGTATAATGCACACAATATGTAAAAGTATACTCGTATAATGCACACCCAATTCTTCATGAAGAATTGGGTGTGCATTATACAGCGAGTATACCTAAAATTTTTTTTAAAAATTAGGAGATTATAAATGCACGTTATATATCAGAAAATACAGTAGTTGTTTTTTAGATGATGGTACTAAAATTAGTTGTTATTTTGATCATTTCTTTTCTCACCTTTTTGTTGCACGTTTGAATTTAAAAATAGCATTTTAGTGGCACCATCTAAAATAAATAAATTACTAAAAGCAGTAGATTGCAAACTGCATGGTTACCAAAATTTTTCTTTGTCTCAAAAAAGGATAGAAAATTATATAAGAATTAAAGTTACATAGTATGACACTGAAACAAGAGGTATTAAATAACATTAGTACTTCAGAAGTAATTGATTTGTTAGAAAAAAACAGAAAAAATTTATGAAACTTTTTTTGTAGGTGTATACCTATTTCTTTTCAAATGTTTCTATTTTTTTACATGTGATTTAAACCTAATATTATTATGAAAAATTGTTACAGCTATTTGAGAGAAAAATGCTTAATTGTATTAATAAAATTCATTTCTTAAATATGAAAAGACCATGATAATCTGAACCTGTAGTAATTAAAATGTAGTATTCCAAATTGCAGTGTACGTTATCACTGTATTTGACCATGTTACCTATCTTATATGATTTTTTCCATATTAGTTTTATTAAAATTTTTATTATAGTAAATTTCTTTATAGCACATATGCACATATATATTGTGTGCTGCCATATGCTTCTCATATTAAAACAAGACAAATAATCTGATATAAATTATTCTTAACCATCCTTATTTTATACTTACTAGATAGCATTTTCAGAGTAATCACTGAATGAAAGAAGTTTTTTTGTAGGTTTACTTCTTGATGGCTGAACAATAATAATGTAGACAGTTAACTAACTATTCCTGAAATTAATCTAAAAATTTCCTCTCTTTAACCCTCTGCTTGCATATCTCATGATTTCCACAGGCAGTGTAGAAGTAACAAAATTTGCACAACCCATGATTTCCACAGGGATGCAGTTTTTCTGTCTTTTCAACTGTGCAACCCACTCTTTTCCTGTTCATGGTTTCATTTCAGCTTATCTCTAATGTTTAATTGTTTATTCAGTTCTGGGTTAACAGGTGGCATTAGTTATTCGTATTTCTGTGAAATATATAAGCATATTTTGTACCATGTTGTGTACTCTTTTCGAAGCTCAAAGATGTCTGGCAGGAAGCATTTTGCGTATGATATAACCTACATTCCTGACAATATTTCTGATTTCAAGTATATTGAAGATAGTTAAAGCAAAATTCATGAGAATTTCTTGAATTCCTCTGTCATATTATTCCATTCTCGGGGGAAAAAAAGGAAAATATTACATAAAAGTTTTCCAATTCATTGGTCAATCGCTGTGGAATGCCTATAACCTTTATAAAAAGAATAGCCCATTGCAAAATATAGCGTTTGTAGAGTTTCGTTTGCAAATTATTGATTTAAGCATTTGGAAGTATTCAGATGGAAATTCCAGTGTTTACCCTGGCAGATGTCATTTAACTCTCAATCCTGTGAGACTAACTGCTCGTCATTTCGCTAGCCATATACTCTCCAGTTCTATCTAGAAAAGCCTTGTAGGCAGTGTTCTGTTTGTTACTAAAAAAGAATCTAAAACAAAAAAAAAAAAAAAAATGCAAAGAAAATGCAAATTTGGTGCGAAGATTGCGAGGTAGGACTTTGCCTCAAGCCTTTTTTCGAAGTTTATCATATAAATCATAATTTAACCAAGATTAACTTTCAAAATTTTGCTAATATTTTATTATTCTTCACTTTCAGTTTCCCAACAACCTTTTTTTATGAGCTAATTCTATACTGAAAAAACAAAAAAATTTAATTCTGTGACTCCTTTCATTTTTAGCTAAGGCAATTACTATTTTACTGAAGGTATCTCAGTACAAAGGAATTGCTTGCATGTGGTATTTGTGTTTGCAGAATATTAACATGAGCTATCTTTTGTTAGAAAGTAATCCATGAAGGTGTTCCTTCTAAGATAGATTGCCTCAAGTTCTTTATGATTCTATAATATGATAAGTAAGTATCATAATGTTGAATTATTGGTGTAGTCTGGTTTTGATTTAGTAAAACGCTGAATTAGACTTCCTTCTCTGAAGGTTGTAAACAATCCTTATGATTGGCATGCAAGTTCAAACTAATGGCTGCATAGTCTAGTAAAAAATTGCTATTTTTTTTTATTTTTTCTAAATTAATTTGACTAGCAATTGAATCAGTACTTTTGAAAAAAATTGGTCAAAGCAGTACGATTCTTTATTTTGTTTATTAATGGCTTGTTAAATACATTTAAGAAATGTTGATTATGAAAAAGAACTATTGTGTACAAATAATTTTCTTTTAAACATTCAAATTGTAATTATCACTGACAGTAGTTAAAAATCTATTTGATGTGGTTAGCTAAGTTAAAATATTTCATTAAATGTCGTATTCAAGGTTTAATGTGACTTTTAAGAGAATTTTAAAAATTTATATAAATAATGTCTAATGAAGTAAGCAGTTTTTCATTGAGTATTGCCATGGTAAATAAAAGCTGAACATGACTGAGCATTATTAACCATTCACTTTTCTGTGGCAGTTTAGCTAGGGCAAATGAGAATGAGCATATATTCTGTCAAGAAAAGGGGGAAAAAAAAAAAAAGATGAGCATTCAAGAAGAAATTTCTCTATGTAAAGCAGCATTTGTAATGAAAGGAAAATAAATGCCCAATACTAAATATTGAAGAAAATAGAAAGCAAAAATAAATTGTAAATTAAGCTGTTTGCAAACTGGATAATAGTAAAGATTAGTATTCATACTGTCAATAATGGGCTGGGGATTAATAGTTATGAAAATGTTGAAGGAAATCAATCTTTTCAAAATAGTTTTGGTTGAAAAAAATTTGAATCTCTGATCAAAAAATAAAAAAAAATTAAGTAGTGTTGCAAAGTTGATAGCACTGCAATCAATGTTTTGAAATGTTTATTTTTTGCAGTAATTTTTAGTTGAAAAATTGATTACATTCTGTTCCTGTTGTGTTTATTTTTTTTTTTTAATATTTGTTTTATGCATATTAGATATATGTATTTTATTTATTCCTTCCAAAATTTGTCCCTTAATTACATTTTATTTTTCAGGGAGTTCTAGTAGCATTTTTTGAATTTAAAGATGGCTCATACCCAAATGGCTATAAACAATTTTATTCTGCTGCCGTTAAATCATTAAATACAGGTATTCCCATATATATGTTGCAGTTTTCACAGACTGGCCTAAACATGTTGAAATATTAATAAATTATAACTCATTTTGTAGATCCAAATAGAAGAATATGTTTTGCTGTGATAACTAACAGGAAAGATGCATTGCATTTTAAACTGAAATCAGACATTCAGTTATTTCTGTGGAACTCAACTGAAGTAAATTTATATTAATTTTTAATTTCTAAAACTTTTAATTATCCTACCTAATAAATGAAATCTTATCAAAACTTTTGCTTTAGGTATATTCTGAGGAAGTGCTAAATCATCTTGAAATATTAAAGTGGGCATATTCTAATTTGAAACAGGTTAGTGAAGTTCTTCATTAATTTCAAATAGTGTATGTGTTTAATAATATTTATATATTATTTCTAATAATACAGAATCACAATTTTGTATTTAAAAACAAAATTATTTCATGTTATTTCAGTGCAGTATGCTACTGAAAATCAATCAGCTTAGACAAAAAATAAGAAGTTTAGAACCAGTTCCACAAAGACCCAAAATAAGTAAAATTTAATGCCAGTAAATTTCAAAATTTTCTATAAACACATAAAATCAACCAGAATCAGAAGAATTAAAGAAATGGGAAATACAGAAACCTAAAAAAATACAAGACCACAAAAAAATACATACAAAGTAAGAAGTATCGCATCAAATCTGATATAATATTAGCAAGAGGAAGTACATCAGATTCAATTTAATCTCCTTCTCCTCCTTTTTGAAAACCACTGCATTTCTGTTATCCAAAATTAGCTAATGAATCATTCTAAAATATTTAATTATAACAGTTCACTCCAAAATTGTTGATTCCCACCTGATGCAGTGTAAGAATTCCAATGTCAAATGAAGTTATTTAGAGAAAAAGAAATTATTTAGATACTTTTTACTGAATTTGAAATTGAAATTAAGTAATACAAAACTTCTAATAAATGAAATTAAAACTTGGTGGACGAAGAAGCAATCCATTAGAGAAACAATTAAACACATTCATTTGAAAAAATTCCAAAGTTAAAAAAAAAAAAAAGTTTCATTTTTTTCAATTTTTATCATGCATTCTGAGGGAAAATGAACTTAATTTACTTTTTTTAACTTTGGGATTTTTGCTGTTTGATGTGTTTAATTATTTCTCTAGCAGATTGCTTCTTCGCCCACTGACTAAGTTTTAATTTCATGTTCTAAATTATTTTATTGCTATTTTTGTATTACTATTTAATTTCAATTTCAAATTCAGTAAAAAGTGTCTAATTAAATTCTTTGACATTGGAATTCTTACACTGTGTCAGGAAAGAATTCAGAATCTTCGTGTGAACTGTTGTAATTAAATAATTTAGAATGGTTCATCAGCTAATTTTGGGTAACAGAAACACAGTGATTTTCAAGGAGGAGGGGATTCAATTAAGTCTGATGTACCTCCTCTTGATAACATTTTATCAGATTTGATTCTTTCTAACAATATAGTATGTCTTAAAGTTTAAATCATAAGAATCTTAAACCATGGTCATATCTTGAAAATGCCTATAATAGGTTGGTGGCACATAAAAAACTGATGTTGTATAAAGAAAAAAGAACTATGTTTTACATATTGTTTCATAAAAGAAAAGTGTTTTTCCTTGCAAACTTGCAAATATAAACAAAATTGAAGAGAATATATTTTTGATAGAACTTTAAGGCCTAGAATGATTATATAATAAAAGAGTTTTATAGAAAAAAGTATCTGAAAAAAAAAAGAAGCAATATAGCGAAAACAAAATTTTTTGCCTTTGAAACTGAAAAAACAATGTCTGTAGAATTTAAAGAAGACTAAAAATAAACTTTTTTATTACACCTACATTCAGTAAAATATTTGTTTGATTCCAGTTTTTAAGGCTACATAATGTATAATGTGTACTCTACTCAATATTACTCTTTGTAATATGTAATATATATGTAGTCAATCTCTACATAATACATATTGTATACATATAGCATTGGACAAATCATATTGTAGAATATTCATAATGTTTCAAATCATTAAAAGATCACAGATTATGCCATCCTTTTTACCCATCTTTTATTTGGTATTTGATTTCAAGAACTTATAAATTTTAATTCAAATGTATGGCCTATTAAAACAAGTAGAATGAAAGATTGAGAAAAAAGAAAAAAAAAAAAAAATTCTTGTTTAAGGTGTTGACTGATGTATTTTGGTCTGTCCTAAATTTGATTGAAATTAATATAATATTGAAAATCTTAATGTAATCAGTAATAAACAAAGTGCATTTTTTATAAAATTCATAATGCATTTTAAAATATATATATTTAAAAAAATTCATTTAAAATTTACATAATGTCTGAGTATATATATGACATTTGAACTAAAGTCATGTCTTTTCTGTATGATTTGCTACATTGTAAACAATATTTATTTAGAATTAAAATGTGGTCCAGTGTGTTTTTTGTCAAATGCTTTTATCTATTCTTCATACTGTTTATTTTTGTATTTGATATTTTAGTTGAAAATAATTTGTGTACTTAACATCATAGGTAACTCAATGGATATCACCTCCTGGTGTAAAAAGCAAGATTTTGTCTGAAAATATTGAAAAACATGCAGCTTTAGTACTCTTTACTCCTCGAAACTTATTATTAGAATATTCTCCTTATTATAATCTGGTAAGCTGAAAACTTGTTATTTGTATAATCTTATTCTTCTTTTTACTGTATTTATTATTTTTACTTTTATTCTCAGGAATGATCAGATCAGAAAATTGCTATCAGAATAATACTCTACAAATTCAAATCTTTGTTAATGAGATCAGTTACCATTGTTTGTGTTTATGTGATGATTATAACATTTAAATCTCAACTCAAAAGAAATAAAGGGGGGCTTTTCAGAAAAACATGATACTATGTTGCTACATTTTGAGCATTGTATCAGCTGAAGCTTAATATCTTATGAAGGGTGGGGGATTGTTATCTGTAATGTTCTGAATGTAACTGTTTTGTACTTGGGAATGCAATACTTTTTTAATTAGCTTTCTGTATGTGGGGGACACCACATGATTTTCTTGCACGCCTGTTATGCACATTTTTTGCTGCATTTCATTTGAACTTATTTTCCTTGAATTACCCTAACTTAATTAACTGATCCCTGAAGGCAAGTTGAAAATGACATCAAAAGTTGCATATTTTGAAAATAAATATCCCAATCAATTTTTGTTGTATTGGAGTTAGACATTTTATAATTTTATTTGTTCATAAAAAGTATGAATCATTCCCAAATACAGTACAAAGTCTGAGGTACAGACATCCAATATCCGGAATGATCTAAAATCCGGACCTCAAAGCCACAAACAACTTTTTTTTTTTTGGTATGCATTTGATTTTTTCCTCACATAATAAAATATGGAGAGTCCTGATTCTTAATTTCGGTTAGGCACTGAGTAAAATACCTCATTATTGAATTAACAACCATTTTAGCATAAATTTGTGAGATCAATAATTTGGCTTCCATAACTGCATATCTGCTTGGCATGCATCTCAAACTGAAACATTCTGCACAGGAGCATCGTTGATTTTATACCTACTAGTATTTTATAGCCCTGATGCAAAGCTGGTGAATCATTATTTATTAAATTTTGTTTTCATCACCGCATGTTTATCAACACATGACAATTTGAGTAATCACTTATGCAGTGATGCCTAAACACTTTTTATATATATATTAGTAATTGAATAACAAAGAATATGGCAGTCTTTTATGCTGACATTATTACACTTGGTGATTTTTACAGTTTTAAGTTAAATAAGTTAAGAAATATGTTCACGAAGAAAAATTCAACAAAAAATTTCTTTCCATATGTGAAAAATAGATTTTCTTAATGAAACTCATAGGTCAAAAGATTACATTTAGTGCTATTTGAATTAAGAATAACTGATATGTTATTCACATAAACTCAGAACAGGTGTCAGAGCTCATATAGCCGCACCAGGCGGCAGAATTTAATGAAGACAAAATTTTTGGAATTTGAGAAGCATCAACTGGCAGAATTAAGAAATGAGAATTTTTTTATAATTTAGGGAAAGCACAGGGATCCAAAGTTTAGGGGTGGCAAAAATTTAGAACTTTGGGAGGCACTTTGTAGCAGTATTTAGGACTCGCAGAGACTGCATCAGGCTGTATCTAGTGCCGGCCCTCAATAAGCCTTAACTATATGTGGGAGTTTATTTATTCAGGAATCATATTAGCCTTAAGCATGTGTCAGAAGTAGACATAAGTATAATAAATAATTAACTAATATAATTCTGTCTCAGTACACGATAGAAGCAAGACAAAATTTAGCAGAACAACTTGTTCTTCATCGCCAGTCTCATGATACACAGCAGTAATGTGTAGTGGACACTATTTAAGCTCGGCTAAAATTATACTTTACTGATTCTAAGGAATTTCAGTTAATATAGCAAATTGCGCTGTTCCTTAATTTTCTAATTTGATCCAGTTTATCGTTTTTTTGCAGGCTGTTATTATTACAGCAATTTTATGAAAATTAAGGCTTGAATTTTCAATTATGTCGAAAAACGTTTCTATTTCTGGAGCTGCAACAGGATCTACAGAGTGAAAGCATGTTTCAATGTCCATTAAACAAAAAGTGGAATTGCTGCAAAAAAATGGATAAAGGCATATCCACTCAAAATTATATGAGGAGTATGGCATTGGAAAGTCAACTGTATATGACATAAGGAAAAGGAACTTTTTGAATTTTTGGTGGATTCCGAAGCCCCACTTGCAATGAATAAGAGAAAAGTTATTTGTTATGCTAAAAGTGACGATCATGACAAAGTGATGATTGAATAGGTCAGACAGCATCACAGCGAGGGCATGCCATTGATAAGTCCAATGCTAATGGCTGAAGCCAAAATATTTCATGAAGAAATGAACTTAAAAATTGAGTGCATATATTTGACAGGTTGGTTAACCAAATTTATAAATCGTCATGGTATAAGGCAATTAAAAATTTCAGGTGAAAAAGCTTCAGCTAATACTGAAGCTGCTGAACTATTTACAGATGAATTCATTAAACTCATTACTAGTGAAAAATTATATCCAGAACAGATTTACAATGCTAATAAAACTGTTCTTTTCTGGCAACATGTACTGTGAAATACCTTGACAACCTCTACAGAAAAGGCTCCAGTGTCAAAGATTCCAAAACAAGACTAGCAATTTTAGTATGTGGAAATGCAGCAGTAACACACAAATGCAAATTTTTCATAATCGGAAAAAATACACGAAATTTTTCGTAATTACAATACTTCCTCTACTTTGTACAAGGAGATAAAAATTGTGCTCTGTATTGTTTTGATAGGAAAGATTTTTTACATGGGGATGCTATATTTTTTATTGGCTTTCTGAAGGGGGAGAGTTGTCTGTTTTGTTCTGAATGGGAATATCTTTTACAGGGAAATACCATATTTTTTTATTCTTTGGTATTGGAAAGCCACTGAGTGATTCAAATTTTAGTGAGCCTTAGATATACTTATGGAGTTCTGATTTCACTGTAAGCTGCTGGGAACATCTGCAGCAGATGGCAATGAGTGAAACACCTGTGCATCGTCTGACTGTTTAACTGGATAGTAAACAGAGGATCATTCATAGAGGTGTCAATCTTTTACATGGCATTCACTGCCACATAATGTACAGGAATGTGCTTCTCTGTACAAGAGGTAGTTTCACATCAGGAAAGCAAATACTTCAGAATCAATCTTTATTTTTCACAGATCAAAGATCTAATGTTATTTTTATTAGAATTTTGATTTTTTGTGTAGTATTTTAAAAGAAAAGTCTAAGAGTTTTTCAAAAAAAAATTTTGTAATTAGTTATTTTTTTAATTTAGTCACTCAGCATTTAGAATTAATATAAAAAATTAATAATGTATGCATGTAAACTAACATAATGCATAGTAAATTTATAGATTCTAAATCAGATTTGAAAAGTCGGATATTTATTAAACCTTTATTTACACTCAAGCTTTGATTAAGTCAAAACTGAAGAAATTTGGGAGAAAAAATTTTATTCAAGGAAAAAGTTAACCTTAATTTCAAATTATACCTTTTGGCATTCAGCTTATTAAACATTAACTGTATTAAGGTACAAAAAAGGTCATCAGTTTTTATCTATTTTCTTTATTTTATTTCCCATTTTGGATCAAAGTCATGTCACCATAATTCGCTTTCATTGCATCACACAAATAATTTGCAGATTTTTTATTAGAAAAAATTGCAAGTGCTTTTAGTTTCATTTAGTAATTAATGCATTAAATTTCTGCTTTTTGAGGTTGTTATTTCTTATTAATGCTAATTAAAAAAAAAGAATTACTACGAAATGTACATAAGAAAACTACTGGGATAGAAAAAAACTCAGAACAAAAACAACTAATTGAAGCATAGACCAAGAGCCCTCAAATATGTGATTGGAGAGGCTGTCCATTAATGTGATTTTACAACTTTCTGGAAGAAGTAATATGTTGTCTATAGGTCAAGTATAATATAAACATTAGAATTGTCAAAAAAATCTGTTTCACAGAAAAATCTTGCTGACAATGCAGCCAGTTGAAGTTATGAACATTGATATTAGACATATCAATAGTTTAGTCTTTCTATTTTTTATATTATGCTGTACTTTGTATTAATTTTATACTGGAATCTCAGGGCATTAATCTTTTATACAGCTTGCAAGTGTTACCATTGCTGAGATATAAGATCTTTATCATTCATAAAACCTGCCAGACAAACCTGGCAGGTACGTTGGCAAATGTTGCAAGTTGCCATTTGGTGTGTTGTAAGGGCTTTAGTGTCTTTAGTATTTAGTATGTATTTTATATTTGAAATTAAAGTAATATATGGCTTAGGCCAACTGAGCCATTTAAAAAGTTAATGTACTTAATAATTTATTTCTTTATTATTAGCTCTAATTGATATAACTTTGAATACTTCTAATTATATGATTTGTAGTGTACTCAATAGTTAATTTTCATAAACATTTGCATCATTGTTAAAAGATATTTATGGCTCCATGCATAGAATGATCATTTGTGCACACCACCTAGCAACAAGTTCCCCCCTCCTTTTTTAAAATTTAGTATTATGTTTTAAATGAATAGGTAGAACATAGCTACCAACTCTCCTAATTTCTCTGAATAAATCGCTGAATCTCCTGGCTTTTAATTTTTAGCCTTTACCGAGGAAAATGTTTTTCAGTAATAAAAAAAAATTATTGATTTAATGAACTAAAATTATGCAAATATTACCCATAGTGATTTTAGCATAATTTTTCTTATTGAATTTATTTCATCTGAATTATTTTAATCTACCATAGACATTTTGTAGAACTTTATATAAAACTTCAACCCATGTTTAAGCAGTTAATATCTGTATTTAATTCTGCTTTACATTGCTAAGTTTAGCTGCACAATAAATAATATAGGCATTAATTGTTAATTTTATTTTCATTGCACTTAAAAGTACTTTGAAAAAAATCTGTCTT
>KK122592.1:176344-222478 GCA_000611955.2 Stegodyphus mimosarum | reverse complement strand
ATGCCGAATTTTGTAAATATAAGGGTTAAAGAAATTTTTCAATGGTATTAGCTAAAGAAAATTACATTTAGAACATCAAAATAAATATTAGTGCATTTTACATCAAAATCATGCCCAAATAGTGCATTATAAAGTGAACTGAGAAAGGTCTTTTGAAGAGGCATGACTGCACAGTTTGAAAACATCCTTTTTTTTTTTTTTTCATATTTCAAGTTTGGTAGCTATGGTGTAGAATTTTATATAGGTTTTTCAATAACTTCAAGTGAGCAATTTTATGTGTATGTATTCTTATGATTGTAAACTTACTACTTCTGTATGCTTAAAAATTATTATTTTTTTTTTTTTTTTCCTTTTAGTTCAAAGAAGTGGCTTTGGATTACTTTAATTGTAACAAGGGTAGTTTTGTAGAATCATTAATTCATAGGCTGGTATTAAAAAGACATATATTGCAAGAAGAATTCTCAAGGATAATTGGCAAATGTCACAGAAATTCTTCTGATAATGATCCAAATGTATGCCGAAAGCGCCCGGATTTGTGTGATCTCACTTGTTGTCAGTCTCTAAACTTAGATTTAAATTTTCGTCAGACATGTGCATGTAGAGCTTGTCTTCATCATATTGTAGAAGATATTGAAGATATGAAACTTTCTGAGTGTGAAAATACTCTGAGTCTAATTCTTAGAAATTTCAATTTAAATGAATTGGGACATTTCAGAAATTGCAGTGAGATAGAAGTATCATATCCAGTCAAATTTGGCCCATATAAGCAATTAAGTTTCAATTGTGAAACAGAATCTCCTCATTCTGCGAAATCATCAAAAAGAGAGCTAACTGAAAAAGAAATTGCCGAATTAAAAGATGATTTAATATTAACCATGATACAGAATACTGAAAAAAGGCTCTGCCATCGTCTGAGGTATGCACTGAATTATTCAGAGCTTAATTTTCCAAGTTTTCCAACTTCTGATAACAGTTCCTGGCTTAGCAATTTTACTGGATTGGGTTGTAGAACTAATAAGACATTGGCTTTTATTGCTATGGATGTTGTGCTGTATCATTCCTTTGCTGAAAATATGGGTATTGATGTCACTAAGAACTACCATCAGACAACTGCTGTAATAATTGAAGCTGTGGTAATTATATTTTATAATTAAAATCATTTATATATATATATATATATTTTTTTTTAAAGTTATTTCAATTTTGTTTAATTTGGTTAAATTTATAAGTAAGCGCAATGTGCGATTGATATTTGTGTAAATTGGTATAGTATATGCATTTTTAAATTTTTGAAAGGAAAAAAATGTATAAATATGTGATTTAAAAAAAACTGAGGTCAATGGCCATTTCATTTCTTAAAATATTCAATAGAAAGCCAAAGACACACCACCTGAAATCCTCACAGCCTCATAGATATAAGTGATAAAATGCAGGTGGCTTTGGCAATTTTTAGCAACATCTAGAAATTATTGTGATCAAGTTTTAAGCAAACTACCATATTCTATTGATTATTACTTTTGTAACTATTTTACCCAGAGTTACTAAACTTGTACCTGTAACTGAAATTAAATCTATTGTTTTAATTGAGCAAGGCTGCAGTAACAGAATTTTTTTTTAATAAGATAATGTTTTAAATTTCAAATTTGATTAAAAATAAACATATCTTTATATATTTTCTTATGTAAGTAGGTATTCTTCTTTTGTAGCAGGAAAGTCAGTATGTATTGGATGTCCATCCAATAAATAAAAAGGTTCTTGGTAAGTGAGTTTTGTTGAAAGTATATTGTTTCCTACATTTAAGTTAATTAACTAAAGTCTAAACTATTTTTTTCATATTATTTTAGTGGAATTTATAAAAAACTACACCACAGGAAATTTAGATCGCCACCTAAGAATGCCTGTTCGAAAACTTGAAGGGTGTGGTAAAGATGAGAGTGCAAATGTGTGTGTTGAGGAAGTGACAACTGCTACTTTTTCTGAGATAGTTTTGGATAAAACAAAAGTAAGTATTGGATTTGTATTGTTTACTGTGTAATGTATATATATATATATATACTGGCCTGAGATTCCAGTATAAAATTAGTTGTTTTTTTTCACATATATATATATATATATATATATATATGAGATTATATGGAATAGTCTGATATTCAAGTTTTTTCTATGAAATATATTGAGCTTCAAGTAGTTCAAGTGATTTTAAATTATTGTTCCTGTAAAAGCACTCACAGCAAATAATTTTGTTCTTTTCTTTTTTTAACTGTATAGTATGGTGCAGATTTAAAATTATTTTCTCATTTATTTTATAAGGTATTTCACCCACCTTCTTAGCATGCCTTCATGGTGTAGTGGTCAGCACCTTCGGTGCATATTCGAGAGGTCCGTGGTTCGAGTCCTAGCAAAGGCATTGCTCATTTTTCATGTCTCTGGCTTCGAAATAACCTAATGTCTCTACAGTGGCGTCCGAACTAAAAAAATGGTGGATGATAATTCTCCACCACCAGGATTTGGCAAATGGGTCCCCTAATCCCCCAGTTGCTCTTTGAAAAGGGGAGTATGCAAGGTATTTCTCCTGCGTTCTTAGTATGCCTTCGTGGTGTAGTGGTCAGCACATTCGGCGTGCATTTGAGAGGTCCATGTTTCAAGTCCCGGTGAGGGCACAGTACATTTTTCATCTCTCCTACTTCTAAATAACCTAATGTCTCTACAAGTTTCTGAGTCCTTATCTGTACTAAATTTGAAATCTTGGAGTATTTTTTGCTTGTGTTAATTAATTATGCTTTTATCAAATTAGAAAGGCCATTAAATTTTACATAAATATGCAATTTAAGTATGTGAGGAAGAAATTGATGTATGTTTAATGGCTTATTGTTCTCTGCGTCTCCTTGAGAAGTATTTATGAGGCAATGCACTATGTCACCCTAGTAAGCACCCAAGACATTGCCAAAATGTATCCAGGTATGATTGTGCATGCAGCAGGCAAAAGCTGATTTTTTTACTTTAAATTCAGGAATAATTTTTTTGATTAGTGTTTGTTTTTGTTGCATTTTCTTCCTAGAACTTTTGAAAAGGTAAGCTATTAGCTATTAGAAATATAACTATTCATTCAGCAATAGAGAATGAAAAAATTCATATTTCACAAAATTGTACTAGTGTTTTATTATGGATGTTTCTTACATTTTTAATTTTGTTCATTGATTGCTGTTTTATGTAATTCTTAGTGTGCATGTCTTTTGCATCTTAGCTTAGCAAAAAATTAGTCAGTAACTGCTGACTTTCAGAAAGGGGAGCAGATAATCAGAAGTTAGTGTTATTTTTATTGATTCCTTGTGGTCATATACATATCATGAGGCCAAATTATACAATGCATTTTTCAGCTGCAAATTATAATTGGAACTTTCTGAATTATTTCATTTTTGTAAGTATTTTAATTTTTAGTCTTCTGTGTACTTTTAAATAATCAGATTTTTAAGTAGACTTTATTCTTAAATAATAAACATTTTAGTTCTGTGTAAAAGGGCAGAAACGTAGGATGTATTATTTGAATATCCTTCTAGGCACATTAAAACACTTTGTTGATACTTGGTGCACTTCAGACACATTTAAACTTTCATAACATTAAAATCAATGCCGATAATGTATTGTTTAAAAAATGTAAACAGCTTTATTATAGGAAAGTATGTTAGATATAGAACTTTTCTCATTAACTCTTTTCCTCCCCCTCTCCACTTTATGTTATGATTTATGTACGTGCTTGATTTTGAGAATGATTTTAAAATGGTACTGCTTTCTGTAATTCTAGGATGTTGTACTTATGTACTATGCATCGTGGTGTGGAGCTTGTTATTCTGTCTCACACATTTTCCTGAGTGTGGCTGATTATTTTTCCAATGTTGAAGGCATAAAATTTGCCAGGTTTGTATAATTTCTAAATAAATTTTCTGTAAATATAAAAAAATTTTAAAATTTGTTTAATATCATATAAAAGGTAGAGCAATGTTTTTGAATTTATTGATTGGCATTAACATATTGATCCATATTTTTATATAGGTATCCTGATTTAAATTGATACTAATATAGTAAAATTAGAAATTTTCTGGTAATAATTAAAAAAAGGGGGAAAACACTGCTTTTGGATTATCCCTCCCCCCTCTAATAGTTCCAACATTCAGTAGAATTGCAGTATTTTTGGCATACTTTTGAGTACATGTACAACAACAGCTAACCAATGCATGTATATATACCACACACATGTTTGAATATAAATAAATTTATCCACTTTATATTTACTCTCATTTCACTAAACAGTATCTGTTGGCTGTAGAAATGTTAATATTGACCATATAGGTTTTTGCTTTTTCTCACAAATATTCCTGTTTCTTTCAAAATGCTCTGTTTTATTGTTATTTATGAATAGAAAGTAGGTATAAACTGTATAAATAAATGTCATTTCTAATTTCTGTCATAATAGCTAAATTTCACCAATTCACAAAATCTTGAATGAGTTGGAAACTTTTTATGGGGAAGTTAATAATCAGGAACACTACATTTTTAAAAAATTTAAATTTACTTACCAGATTTACATACTTTTGAAAACTACTAAATGGATTTGATTTTAGAGATTCTTTTATTTAATAAATTAAAAATGCAAATCATTTTTTAAATAAACGTTCTTCATTTTTTATTTTTTAATGTTTTTGACACATAATTAATCCTTTGAAGAATAAAATTATAAATTATTTGAATTAAATTAATTTCTTAACCTCTTAATGTAACTAGGTTGCTTCTTTGTGGCATGCCTTATGAATGCTTTTCAAGGGTTATGGATAATCCAAAAGTACCAAAATTTCTTCTGGTGTATAGCCCCATTCATATCTCTGTTAGATTTTGTATATTTTTAAGTATTAACTATGTCTAACAATAGCTATTAAATGTATTAGATGTATAACTTTTCTAGCTAGTTTTGAGTAGTATATGATAAGATTTCAAAGTGTGTTCATAAATAGATTAAATTTTATATCATTTTTATTATATATAACATTTATGTTACATAGCATAATAAAAAGAATCTTTTGAAATTATTAAACTATTATTGCAAACTTTAAAAGATTTTTCTTAATGATATTAGTTTTTTTTTAACTTTCTTTGCACTAATCTGCATTATCTTAAAAATTTTATTCATTTTTACTTCCTTGTACGAAGTAAAGGAAGTATTGTAATCGTGAAAAATTTTGGGTATGATATTTCAATGAAAATATCCATTTCAGCCACTCTCAAAACTATTTGAACGATGTTCTTCTGCGCCATCTGTTCGTATGGACAGATTGAAGAACTGATTTTGCCAAACAGGAGTGTAAAATGGATTCAAAAGAGATTTTTTCTTGACGTATGTACGTATCTCGCGTAACTCAAGAATGAGTAGTCGTAGAATGTTGAAATTTTGTATATGGGACTGCTATAACATGTAGCTGTGCACCTCTCTTTTTCATTGCAATCGGCTGCACACCTTTTTGGTGCCTGGAATTTTGGCAATCCATACATACTGCTGGCTTAGGCATAGAAGGGTGAGTTCGATTTTTTTCAATACTTTCACTGTTTTCTGGATTAAAAATTGATTTCCTTATTTAGCAAAATTAGCTCCAGACATTGCTATTTTTTGACTTCGATAGAATTTTTATTTCGCAAAAAGTTGGTTCTTATACTTCGTTTAAATGAGCCAGCCCAAGTTTTTAGATTTGTATAGTAGGACTATACATGTAATTCATTTTTGAAAATTAAATTGTTTATTTGCTTCTGTAACATATGTTATTTTTGTATAGTACTTGTTTCATCTTTAGCCTGCTTAGGCTATTTTGATAATTTTTAAATAATTTTGTTGCATTTATGTATAAATTTTGTACTATAGGAGGTTGGAAACATGTCGGAAAAAGAAATAAATTTTATGAGACTATTAAATTTATGTTTGTGAAGAAAGTTGGATTACTTTAAGGCAGTTTTAAGTCTCAGTGAATTCATTGGAATGAAACATATTTTTCGTTACTCGTTAATCAACTTGGTTTGAGGCTTCAAAATACTTTTTCCTTGACAATTTTGTTTGAAGCATTAAACAAAGGAGATTAATAATAATTTTTTTTAATATTTGTTGTTTTGGTTTTAATCTCTACTAATTTCCCATGTTTTATATAATTTTTCCTCTTTTGAAATGAAAGTTTTATTTTCAATTTGGTATTTTTCTTTAGTTTAAATTTTGCGTGTTTAATATGTTCCACGGAGAGAATGGGTTTGGCCTTCAAATATTTAATGTGGCATTTTCTTTTTCGATTCTGGTTTCTGAAATTTTGATTTATTATTTTCAAGATTTTGCTGCACATTGTGCAGATTTTTGTCTAGGTTTTTCTAATTGTTTTTTAAAACTCCTTTAAAATATTTACCCTAAATATATATTATATATATATATTCCTAATCTGTTACCTTTCTCAATGATCTTAGTTTTTTTTGTTTTTGTATGTTGGTAAATTGTGCATTCTTTGCTTTGATTAAATTATGTAGTTTTTATTTTCTGGTTAAGGATTTTTTGCCATTAGTTAATTTTCATGCAATTGTAGAATTAGCAACAATTTAAAACATGAAGTGGCGAATTGAAACTTGGTAGAATAGTGAAAGTCAGTTTCTGCAGCTTCAATGTCTTTTTGCCCAGTGGGCCAAAAGTAAACTTTCAGTTTTGTGCACCGAAAAATCTGAGAGAAATTCAGGTGAGAAGTTTTCCTTCCTCCTGTCTACATTAGACATGGCTCCTTCTAATTACTACTTGTTTCAATTGATGGTGCATGGACTGTCTGAACAGTGCTTCACATCATATGAAGATATCAAAAATTGGGTTTTTTGTCGATAGCCTCGAAAGATCAGTCGTTCTGCTAGCATGATATCCATATGCTGCCAGAAAGTTAGGAAAAAATAGTGATTAGCGAATGACAATGCTTTGAATACAACATAATGTACCATTCTTTCACAATAAATGCCCAATTTTTTTATTTAAAAAATGGCGGAGACTTATTAGTGCTCCTGATAATATGCAATGTCTTTGTTATTACTTCATTTAGTATTGAATGATATCTTTATTAAGCATTATTCATTGATTAAACTCTACCATATCTGCGTGTGATATTGCATAGCATTGGTTATTATCCATGAACTTTGTAGCTCATGAAAGTTATAGTTTGCAAATGGAGGTTATTACTGTATATTAATTTTAGTTTTCTTTGTATAGAAAATCAACATTAGATTTTATTAAAATATTCTAACTTTTAACCCCTTAACAATTGCATAATTTTCAAGAAAACGGTAAAAGAATGTGCCTATTTTTTTTTAATTCAAGAAAATTGTTTAAAAATATGTGTATGAGCACTGATATTTTTAATTTTTGCATTTTTTAGCATGAAATCAAGCAAATTTAATGAATTGTTTATAATCTTTTGAGGGCATTTCTTTTGAATGCTCCAGCATGGAAATATGGGCCAGAGAAATAGATAGTGAAACCTCACCCCATGATTTTGATGGGAGTGAGAAGGAAGGAGTTAATGTTGTAAAATCTTCAAGGAAATCCAAATTTTTTGACTGCATTTAAAAATTCACTTTTTTTTTTAATTGTTGTAGCTAGTGATAGCTCTTAATGATTTATTTACCTGTGAATATGCTGCTGAAAATAGAAAAAATAGGTGACACTGCTTTGCATTGGAATGAATGTAAACAAGAAGAATTTTTGGTTCAGATAATGTATTAGGGACAAATATATATTGTGTATATAAAAATACAATAAATCTTAAAGAACCATCTGAAGCTGTGTTTTATTAAATGAGCCACCTTGTTTCAACACTGTTCTTATATATGCAAACAAATATTTGCACATCTTATTCCACTTTTTAATGCATTTATTGGATATCTATATTTTTTGCATTGAAAAATAATTAGTGCCTTTCAAAACACTAATGACTACATTTTAAGAGAAAGGTATGTTATTTAAAAATACTAAGTTTACACTCCTCGAAGCTGCAGCAAATACTTAATTTACATTAATTTGCTATTTTCATCATTTTACATTGATTGTTAACTATGAATGAAAGTATGTGCTTGCATTTTGTCTTTTAATTAGAAGTTGTTTAGAACATCAGTTTTACTTTTTAATTTTAGAATAAGTGGAGAAGATAATGATCTGCCATGGGAGCATACTGTTGAAAAGTATGTAACAGTTTGCTTTCATATTTTAATTTCAGATTAAATATCATTTTATTTATGTAAATTATTAATGTGTTACATTCCTCACTGTGAAAATTAAAAATTTGTGTAGATTTATTTTATTTCTAGATTTTGCAGACTTAAAAATTATCATGTGATACCTGAAAATATATATATGTGGCACTGCCATTGCTTTATGTAAATACACTACAGCTTAAAACCATCTGTTTAGGAGAGAATAGCAGTTCAATGAATGACAGCATATTAAACAGTTCTGAGACAGACGAATTGTAAAAATGAATTTGAGGTGACATTTGCCAGCAGAATTGAATTATAGAGCTGTAAGCCGATTAGAAGCAGGTTAACGAGAGTCTGACATTGCATAATGACTCAACATCTACCATTCCATGAAAAGCTAGTTGTAGAACCAATTTCTAATTGCTGGTTCAGACTCTTGAAGACCTACTGAAGGTATTCCAAGTGTTATCACTTTTGCAGATGACTGGTATTTGCAACTTAGTGTATGTCGCAGCAGGACAGGAGCTCCATCTCAGTTCAGATCCATGCTTATTTCTACTACAGGCAGAACAGTATTAGTCTTGAGACTATACAGAAGACTGCATAAAAAGTGTCTATGCTTGGTAACTGGCAATGTGCGTCTCTCTTATTTCTCATTCCAGAGAGAGCATTTGAATTGGGCACATAGTCTATAAACTAGACTGAAAATTAATGTATGTCTGTTCTCTTCACTAACAAGTCCCACTTTGCTCTGTCAAGTGATTCTCGATGTCTTTATATACAGAGATAAGCGAATATTTGATATCTTTCATGTAATATATGGAAGAGGGGTACCTATTAATCGACTGTATGACTGCTCAGTTTTGTTAACAAAATAGTTTCGAAAAAAATTTTTTTTTTTTTTTTTTTAAATTTCATATTTGAAAGCTACGTACCATTTTGAAAAGCTTTATGCAAATATATATAATTTTGGGGACAGTCAGTCCCATCTGTTAAAAAGAAAAGGTGATTTAAAGTCTAGCATTACTGAAGGTTAAACATCGAAACAGCATTATAAGCTTTTAATAGATGTAAAAAATGCAAGTGCGCATTATAGTGATCTCGAGAACAACTCAACGCTCGCAAATGTGAAAGAGTTGAAATTCTTAAATCTAGCACAATGGAGCTCTTTTGGGCTAGTGGTAAAGAATTTGACTCATAGTAAATGGACCCGCTATCGAGTCTCGCTCATGCGATGCTGCACTTCACACTGGTGTTAATAGATGGTGACACAAGCAAGCAACTACCAAGGCTTCCTGAACCATGTGATCGTAAGATTGGTGACCCTGAGAACTACAGACTCTTCCTTGTGCTGAGGACAAATGACGAACTACGTCACACGCTCCACCCCACAACCTAGCGCCAACAAAATGGGGTTTCTCAACCCTCCTCATATCACATCATAGATGCTTGGACGGGGAGTGTGTAGTGATCTCGAAAATTACTCAACCTGGTGTTTTGCCTTTACCCACACAGCATATATCGCGGGATGAGCAAATTTTGCTGCATTTATGTTGTCCTTAGAAATCACAAGATAAGCAGTTAGAGAATTAATCCCATTGAGCATATGTGGGACACTCTTGGGAAGCATGATGCTGGTCTCCAGCCTAGATGGGCTTAGAAGTGTTCTATGTGATCGATGGGCATTACTACCCATGTAGCTCATTAATATCATAAACAGCATGAGACATCATTGTTGGGTCTGTGTTGCTGTTCAGGGTGGGTGATCATACTCACTATTAAGAAATTTTTTAAATTTAATTTGTGTTTCCAAATTTAAGTGATTTTTTTTTTTTTTTTTTTTTTTTTTTTTCAGAAAATGTAAACACTCTGTAACATTTGCTTGTGTTTTCAAGTTCAAGTGGAATAGTAAATATGATCACCAAGTTTCGTCTTAATTTCCGTGCATAGATTTTTAATTCTCATCAGATTTCTGTTTTTTGCTTAATTTTTGGAAATAAGTGTATTTACCTTGCTATGCTTCTTTTGAAAAGCTTCTTGTGCTTTATTTAAATTTAAAAACTAAACAACACATCTTAATGAAAATTTTACAAATTCAAAGAAATTAAAAATTTTATTTCTTTGTTACAAGAGTCATATCTAGATAATTTCATCTTTCGTGGCCTGCGCAATGCTGATGATGTAACTCTAGGGAAGTGAAACTTTTCAAACATTTTTAAACCAAAACCTTTCTGTTAACAGACTGCCAGATTGGATAAATGTGCAGTAAGCTTGCAGTTCTTTTGCCGCTTGGACTCTTTCATTTCACTGTGCTTTGTCATGCTGCTAACTATACCTTTATTTAAAATGATGTGCTCTATATAAAATTTATGTGTGAGTAATGTGCTCATGATCATAAGTAGTGAAAAATATGGTTTCAATAATTAGTTCGTGTCCGACAATAAAGATTATACTCAATTGTCATCTTTCTAATTATGCAGCAGTCTCCCCAAGATATTATCTTACACACATATATATATATGTATTGGAATTTTCATAGTTAAGGTCTATCTAATTATTTTAAATGGATGATTTTTATTAAAAGTCATCTTTTTTAAAAATGTTAGCTAAAAAGTGTGTTTATTTTCTAAAACATATTTTTACACGGTTTAAAAACCGTATCTGTATTTAGTTCTCTTTTTTTTAATGAGCTTGTGTGTTTCAATATCATAACTTCATATGTAATGCACTGTTTCATTTTTTAATTTTTATATATGATGTGTTAGGTATCAAGCACTAATTTTTCATTTTTTACATATACACTGTGTGTACCCCTAAATCAATATTGATAAGAAAATTATCTGACAGTCTTGAAATCATGAAATTTAACATATAAATAGTAGAAAAGGCACAAACAATAAAAAAAAGAACAGTTTAGGCCATGTAAAATTTGTTTCCCAAAATACATGCAAGTTACTTTGCTTAGCTTGTATCCAATTCAGACTGTTTATGTGTTATCTGCATTAGCAAATAAGAATGCCCCAGATGCTCACCTAATGACAGTATCAAGAGAAGTCACATTGCAGCCTTCAGGAACCAAACTGATCATGCCAATAAATTATCAGGCACTAGATTGAAGAGATTACATAGTAACTACATAAGTTTTGTTGTTAGCATTCCAACATGGTATCTGTCAATAATACACACCAAAAGCTTTTCTGTCTGCCTTTCAAAACCACTTATCCCTATTCCCAGACATATAATTTCACAAAGCACTGTTGCCAGAAGGCTGGTAGATGTAGGCAATGCATTTGGAAAACTATTACCTTTTAATATCCTTTACTTTCATTAGTATTTTAAACACCTGAATGATATGATAATTTATCAACTACATCCTGTGATTTTTTTTAAATTTTATTATTATTTATTTATTAGAGTTTATGTGATATGAAATTTTTTCATGCATTGCAATCAGGAGAGCAGCTGTTCATCATAGTTGGACAAAATGTAATTGTAGTTGTTGCTAGATAATGTAGCTGCAAGTACTTTGTTATTGAAATTTTATTTTAATCACTTTCTAATTGCAATTGCAGCAGATAATTATTATTATGAAAGTAATTCTTCACTATAAAATTTGCCTTGGAAAAATGTGATCATAATTAAAAACAGTTGAAATGGGTAGTCATGTGGGATAACAAGGTATTAAATAATTTGAAGGGATGATCAACTGTGAGAGAAATATTAGAATCATACTCCTTAAATCCTGCATGTACTGCAGTTTGTAGTAGCAATGTGGATTATGAGTAGTGATAATTACTAAATACTACATATATTTTTGTTCATAGGAAAGATAAATAGAGTTTAAGCAAAATGAACTTAACTAATGTAGGCTGTTTCACATAGATGTAAATAATTTGATACTATGCCGAAGCCCATAAAAGCTTTATGGATGAGATATCGTTGTGGAGAATTTATTAAGGGCTATTGTTTGCATTATGCCAGAGATAATTATGAAACTTTCATTTAGCCATTCCAATTCAACAAAGGGATTGCAAACAGCTGAACTGCAAGTATTTCATTATTTTATGCAACTGAATTGTTGTTGCCCGCACTGGCAGAAAAATGACTCTTTTTTTCCATTCATTATCATCCTACTTAATTGCTGTGTGTAATAAAATTTTTTACAACAGTACTGATTTTGAGCTAGTTTTTTTATTAAATACAGAACATATATTCTGTTGATTGTTAAAAGGCATTATTTGTTAAAGATTGTACTTGCAAGAACTATTTTCCATAGCTTCAAGTAGAAATAAACAACCTTTTTGTTTCATACAGTTGCCTGTAGATGACTGTTTCCTTCTAAATAGGGCTTATAAATAAAAAATGGCTTTATTTTCTACCCAAGAATCTCCTGCTTAATTAAAGAGTGAACTCAAATTTGCAATAATGATATTAATTAGGAATTAGGCCTTTGTTGTTGTTGTTGTCGTGTCCATTATCACATGGAATATGGTTGCCAGAACTTACTCCGAAGAGAGATTGGACTACTGTTTTCCACTTCCAGTTTTGAGGGAGAGCATGGGGGGAAGGATCCGGGGGTCTTCCACCAATCCACACAAGAGGACTTTCGGCTTGCCGCTTGTTTAAAGTGCCACCATGCCACACCGACACTATTACATTTACAAACATCTATGCTTCAAAATTTGGTGGCTTTAAGTGCCATCTTTCTATGCAGTGCAAGGAACATACATAACTGTGTTTCGAATTATATTTTAATTTTAAATCATGAAATTACTAATGTATTGCAGCTTAATTAATTGTAATCATTATTACATTGTAATTGAATTAATTCTATTTTTAATTGCATTGGAATTTAATTATTTATTAATTGCATTGTAATTGATTAATGCCTACCTCTACTGTGTATCACAATATATATATATATTATAGATATAGATATATAATGGCTTTGGATTTATATTTTTTCAATAAATAGAATGATTGCTATCCAGTTTTAACGACTTCACCTTTATGCTTAAAAAAAATTTCTCTGTATGCAGATTTTTCTTAGTTATGAAGTTTTGTAAAATTAGTGTTTTATTGGATCACTTATTACCTGAGCAACTGTTTTCCATAATTGTTTAGAAAGTTAATTTATAAATAATAAATATTCCAATTTAATTTTCAGGAAATCAGAAAGTGTGGAATTTCCTCCTCATTTATCAATAACATTGACAAACCTTTTACACTTTGTTTTGGTTCATACTCGGCCTAGAGTTCGGTGGACTGTTGCAATGGAGATGTGTAATCGAGACTGTATAGCTTATAATCTCATCATGTCAGCTAAAGAACTTAGGAGGCTATTTCGAGAGCATCGAGTATTACTTAACAGTTTGCATTTTGTTCAAAAAACCATTTATGGGCCAAAAAGACCAAAATCCTCAGTATCCAAACTAAAGGGAGTCAAAGAACCTAGTATGAGCTATTTAAAATCTGTTTACATACCAGAAGTTGTATACCGTATCCATAAAAAGAGAACACAGATCAAACAAGCTTTACAATTACAGTCTGTGTTGAGGAAGAAGAGAAATATTTATCTAAAAGAAAAGAAAAATGAAATTCTGCATGGAGATGAAAATAGTTTAGGAAAATCTGCTAAAAAATCAAAATATATTGCTATCAAGCAAAAGATCAAGAAAGATGAATTATGATACAACAGTTAATGGTTTTAGGTTTTAATTTAGGTAGTTAGAGATTTTAAATTAATAATTTTAATGCAACCCTGCATACATCCATTCTTTGGAATTTTTTAGAATTTCTTATGCCAAATAATATTGTAGATTATCTATTTTCTTTGATGAGGATTTTTGCTGAGAGGTCCAAATCAGATTTTGCAATTTGATTACATTCCTTCAGATTTTTAATATGCGTATTTTAATGATTCATATTGATAAGAATTCAGGAGTGTATAAGAATTTTACTCAAAGAATATGCTATGCTTTTTTTATTTATTTATTTGTGTTTTTAGATTTCTGAAATTTCTAGTGTTAAATAAATAATTGCTTATTATTTTCAATTAATGTAATTTGAGAAAATGTCCAAATTTCATATCTATTTAATAATGTTCACAAAATTTATTATATATTTCATTATATCTCTTTCTTAAAAGTTGCTTACATAAGCTTTCAAATCAAAGACTAGATTTTTTTTTTATTTCAAAAGAAGTAAAGTAAATTAAAACTAGCCACTAATATTCTTTATTGGTGTGAGCAAAATTAGAAAATTTTATTGAAATATTTTGTTTGTTAATTAAATTGTATGATTTATGAGTGCAGTGTCACTTTCCATTCAATCACAATATTTCAGTAGTTAGTGATAGGTTGATAGAAATAGATATCACCTGTAAGTAAGTCAGTTCATTAGAGCACTGCTATCCATTTTCTTTTCTAATGCCTGCATTCGACGACGCTAAATTTATGATAGTATTTCTAGTGCATCTCAAAACATATGCGATTTTAGGTTATGAACCTATTATAAGGCTGAAGGCAGTCATTTCCTTTAATTCTGTTTTTAATATTCACATGCCTTACTTGTTAATGAAATCAAGATAACAAAACATGTAGCTGTCTAGTACATGTACTTTTTTTCATGTGGCTAAGCTTGTAATATTTTGATAAATATATAATATTGAATATTTAGTAGATATAAAAATGCATCAGGTTTTAATTTTAAAAAGTAATTAAAAATTGCAGTATATAAATAGCTGCACAGCATTCAATATAGCTATGTAGTTTTTGATTTCATTATTTGCATTCAGTGGTTTTTAAGGAATTTTGATATATTCCATTTGGTTTGATGAAGTGTAATATTTAGTGAAAAGTAATTAATGTTGTGTAAAATAAATACGCTTTTGACTTCATGCGGTGCAGTGTTCAACTGAAGTAATATATCTTCTCTTTTAAATTTATAACAAATCATGGTTATCGTATAGTAATAAATTTTTTAATTGCTTCTAAATGGGTTTTAAATAAAAGGAATTGCAGATTTATAATGTAAACTGTCATAGATGCAAATTTACTTATCCTGTTTAATGTGTGCAGGGTTTGCATATGCTCTGGTACTAATAAGTTTGTGATGGCTTGAAAACCGTCCTATGTGCTTATTGTACAATTGTATATAGAATAGATTATTTGTGCAATATCCTGCAATGCCTAGTTCTGTATGTTGTGCTGTGATATTTGTGGAAGATTTATTGATTGTATTCACTTCATATATTATGAATACTAAACTTGTATTAAAGACTTTTATAGCATATCTGATTCTCTGTAATCTATCTATTTTGGGTAAGAAAGTAAACTATAGCACTATATTTGACTGTGCTATTAATTAAATAGTGCCTATGAAATATAAAGAGTATAGTATGTTTCTGCTTTACAGGATAGTACAGGAACAATATTTAAAATTAGAAAATTTTCTTTCTGTAGATACTGAAAGCAAATTTTATTATTTCATAAGTCTTATTTCAAAAATAAATTTTTTAAACATTATATTGATTGTATTAATGTAATTGGTAACTGACAGTATATTCTGAATTAATTATTAGTTAGTTAAGTAATTATCAAATTATTAACTTTTATAACACTGCTCTTCTCTGATAACTATAGTAGTTTTTTGGCAGATCAGACTTAATAATTTTCTTTTTTGTTATTGATTTCAAAATCATTCTTTTCTGTTATTGTTATAATTTTGTAATAATAACTTTTCTTATGTTTGTTATGTTAATAAATTTTCATCTGTAAAATAAAACTTAAAAGTACTTGGAAAATAATAATTATGATTTTTAATAATTATACCCTTTTATTAGTTATTAATTCTTCTTTCATAGTTTTAGTGAAATAAAAATGTATGTGAATGGTATCAAATATATTTTTTTTCATTCTTTTTTGTTTCAAATCAGGCAAAATTTAACTTTAGATTACCATTAATTTTAGAATTGTAATATTTGCTTATTTCTATGCTATATTTTGTTTTCTGAGAAAATCTGATGATCTCTGTTTATTTCTCTAAAATGACAGTTATTTAATGCCCAGTTTTGTACTAGTTTTAAAGTTTTCATCATTGTATTATTTCTTTTGTCAAGTAGAATATTGTTCCCCCCTTCACCAAAGGACTTTATTAACTAAAAAGCATCAAATTTTAAGAATTCAGATTGAATAAAAATTGACTTGTTATTTAACTTGTCCGAAAATTAAATTAAATGTATGTCTAAATTTTTTGCCCCGCCACCAAAAAAAAAAGGTGTAATTTTTCTTGAGTAGCTCTAAAGTTTCTTGGAAAATTGTTGCATTTTGATATTTTCTCAGTTGTTAATTTCTCTTTGAATAAGAATTTAATGCTTTGGTGATATTAATAATCTTCATTATTCTAGATAAATGGTTTTATTTTAAAATATTAAAGCAGAGTCCTGACTAACCAATATTCCATATTTTCTGAGGTAAAGGGTAGTACACTATTATTATTGTTATTATTATTATCATTTTATGTAATTGCTGTATGCACTCTATGCATCTGCTTTTAATCTCTGCTGTGTTGATTTAGTGTCATTGCTTCTGAAACATTTTTGTATATTAAGCAGCAAGAAGACATTAATAATTTCTGATATTTTGATGCTGAATTGTCTATGGAAGACTGCAGTGAAATATATACGTAACATCCCCCCTTCATATTTAAAACGATATCATATAAGAAGGTTAAAAAATCAGCCAGTGTCTGCGTTATGGGCAGATATGGAGATACTAGTTATGAAATTTATGGTTAATAACACTGGAAAAGTTTTAAATTGAAAATCTGACATATGTAGCAAATAATATAACACAGAAAAGTTGGTTGTGAAAAATACGTTCTGCTTACTTGTTGGTAGGGAAGGGGGGAAAATATTGCACTGAAGTGAAGAAATTAAATCAAAGCACCATAGTTATATGACTGTTTTAAAATTATGCTTCAGTTGGGGGTATGCAAATGACTTTGGATTTATTGGCAACAAGTGTTTTAATTTAGTACTGAAACAAGCTGTTGTAATTTGTTAATTATGAGTTTTATAATTTTTCAAAAACTCATTTCCTTAACAGAAGATTTACCCTCTGCTATTTTGGTTGAGGAAGATTGCAGTAGTTGAAGTACTGAACTTTTATTATGACTAGACCTAAAAACTGTATATTTTTGTTGTATCGAAATGGGGAATTCTAAATAAACTTGCAGTTTGCAAAGAATAGCAAAAAATGAATTTATAACTCAAACAACAAATTCATCAAAAAATGAATTGATATTTATGAATTTTTGAATAGCAAAAAATGAATTATTTGAATAATTATAATTTGGAATTATTCTGTATAATTTGGTGGTAGGAAAAAGAAATCCCTTGAATTGAAGCATCATAAATTTTGTAAGTGCAAAAGATAATTTTTATATGCCTTTTATATTTATTATTCTTTAAATAAATATCAAAACTAAAGTAATTGCTTTTTCTTTTTTTAATTTTTATTAATTTATTCATTATTCTTGCTTTAATGCAGTAATTTTGCATGACTTTAAATCTGCAAAAATTTCAAATCCACTCAATCTCAAGTTCGAAACTTTGCAAATCTTTCATCCACTGCTGCATACAAATTTATTTTTGTTACTTTTTATTGTGTATCTCAGCCTCTTCTTAAAGCAAGCCATTCATTTCAAAATGGAACTAGAAAAATATACATTTTTGTTTTGAAAACTTATTTATATATTACTGATTATTTTCATTCTCTGTCTTCTTTTCATATAACACTAAATTCATAAAAGTAGGAAAAGCAGTTTAAAAATAATATTGTGGGATATAAATCATTAAAATCATTAGTATTAGAAATCTGAATAGTCATTTATTCATTTTCAATCTGAGGTAGTATATAGTTGCATTACTTCAGTTAATTAAGTATCTATTACGATAATTTATTACAGAAGAAATTGACATAACTGCCAATTCTTTTAGTTTGTTATCACATTTCCTAGTAGATCTCCAGGTTTCCCAGTTTGTAATTTTTAACTTTTTCCAAAAAAATATTTCTCAGCAGAAATGAAATTTATTGAATCAATGAAACTCAAATTCCATACACCTCACCTTTAACTTTCAGCATAATTTTTACTTATTAAATTTAATTTGACCTGAATTATCTTAATCTGCTCTAGATATCTGTAGAACGTTTTTGAATATTTAGCCAGTGTTTAATCAGTTAATATTTTTATTATGTTCATTTATTGTTAATTCTATTTTTATCATGTTTAAAAGTAGTTTGATGAATTAAAGCTTTTCTTTCCTACTTATGACTTTCTCGGTGTAAGAAAATTTTTAAACTGAAGTTAGGCAAAGAATATAAAACTTATAATATCGAATGAAATATTTTTTGTATTGGAATCATATTCTAAATAGTTCAGTAACATGAATCATGCATTACAAAATGAATTAAAGTCAGTTTGAAATTATCTTGCCATACAGCACAAAACCTCCCATAAACTCCTGGTTTTTGCATGAGAACTCTCCGGTCTTTCATATTTCAAAGTTGGAAACTATGATGAAGTTGTTAATGATTTTAAAAAAAAATCTTTGATGGCATATTCATATCACATTTGTGGATATTTATGAATTTTTTCTTGTGAAAAGCAATTGATGTACTGAAGCTCGTTAACATTGATAGTGTTAAAAAACTAAATATTTCAGATGAAGTATATAATTTTTCTTGTGTTTTTTGGCACTTTGAAACAATTTATTAAATATTTTAATAGATTTATGAAATCTAAGAATATTTTTCATAATTTAAGCCATCTGATAGGTAGTATTTTAGTATTTTTAATTAAATTTACTTTATGTTAGAAATTTCCACAGAAGTAATCAGAAAAAAATATGTGACTATGTTTATTGAATGTATTAACAGAGTATTTATAAAATTCTTTTGTATGATTATAATGTATGCTGATGTGTTATGTAATTAATCTTTTTTTTTTCTCGGCAATCAGAATTGTTGATCCTGTTTAATGCATTTGAAAAATTCATATTTTTATTAGAATGATTCAGCCATAAAATATAATATATTTTTGTTTGCACAAAGCATATTTCCATGCATTAACTGCTTGAGAAATATAGATATACAGTCAAAAGTTTTGTTAAAAATAGTTACACTGAAAAATTCCTCCTTTTTTATTTAAAGTCTGTATTTTTTGGTGAAACATGACTTTTGAATATTTTATGTTAAAATTCTATTGATTATTGCAATATGAATTAATTGCTGACCAAAATTTTGAACGTGTTAACTCTTCACTGTTCAGGATAACTTAGCTGTGATTATTATACACAGTAAATTATACTCTGTAATTTTCTTAAGTAATGCGGAAAAGACTGATATACAAAGAATTGTTCTGTAGAACAGAATATATATATAAATACTGCAGTATGTTATGCTGTTTTCTATCAAATTTAATTATGTATAAGATTGTTTTTATTTTATTCCAATTCTATTAACTTATATACATTGTAGTTCCTTATTCGTAATTCCCATTTTCCTCCCTTTACATTTGAAATTTGCTCAAATGGAATAATAGTACATGTATTATTTATTTATGTGTTGTTTTTGATTCATTTTTTTGAATGAGATTAGAAAATAATAAAATTTTTATTTCTCATACTGTGTCTGTTTTTTCTAAACATATCAATTTTATGGCCCAGAATATAAATTAAATTATTCTGAAGTATTGTTACAACATTGGAGCATTAGTTTAAATGTTTCTTCCTGTCTAGTGGCACCAGACATTTGTCCAGTAATTTGTCAGAATTGGCTTAACCTCTCTGTCATTTAGACATTTCTGAGAATATTGCGTAGGGTGCACCACAATAAATATTTCTGTAGCATTTACATCAGAGATAATTCTATGACTTTTGCATTCTAAAACAAAAGTAATACAGGTGTTCTTTGTTTTTCATTTTTTATAGACATAGATTGAGGATTGAAATAGTATAATATAAAGAAGCAGTTACCACTGGTTTATACAGAAAACATCTTTTGAGTTTTTCTAAGCTTGCAGAGTTAACCTCTGCAAGAACCTATTAAATAATATCAAGAAGATCTTGATATTAAATAATATCAAGAAGAAAAAGAACCTATTAAATAATATCAAGCATCCTTCTGCAAATTAGATGGCAATATTTGGTGGAAGAGAGGAATAATCATTTTGGCCATCAACTCAAAGTCAGAATACTGCAAAGTTTAGCTAACTTTTAATGTATTCTTTTAAAGCTGGAATAATTAAATAATTTTCTAAGTTTAAAAATAAAACATTTACTGAAAACTACATTTAGTTTACAAAAATAAACCTTAAAAAGCTTCAATCGCACTACGTTTGGGAGATGATTTAAATAAATTATTCTCTGTTGTTCTGGATATTCATTTGGCTTGATGGCAAGATCCATCAATAACTAACTTCTCAGTATTGGATTGCCTGTAGTAGTTATGAACAGTATATTGAAATATTGGTTAAAATTTTTAATAATTCCAGTTCTGACTTGCTAGTCTGCTATTTCCTTAAAAATTAGTAGTCATTTGTTTAACATAAAACTAAGTGCATGGAAAGTGCATTCTTTTTCTGCATTTGCTGTATTTTATCTTATGCTTTTATTATTATTACTATTGAAATATGAATAGCATTCATCTGTCGAATTCCTTTTCTCCATCTGGAGTACTTTTATTTCAGAAATATAGTATCCACTGCTTATTAAAATCACTTCTTGTTTTGAACATGTTTCAGCTTATTAAGCAGTTGAGTTTAATAGATGGCAATTTGTGTATTGCAAATTGTGATATCAAATTAAAATTTTTCTAGTAAAGTAATAACTAATTTAATAATAAATCCTAAAATGGTATTTAAAAAATTAATGCTAAAATTAAACTATTTATGGAATTTTGAAATTAATTTTTTAATATATTTTCATAGTTATGTTCTTGGTGAAATTTAATCTTTTACATACAACTATCCTATTTATGTTCATTTCATATCGTTCAATAATAGTTTTTTAATTGCATTCGCAGTTTTATGAAATTCCTGTTAACTATTTTTAATAAGTATCTTTCAGTTTCAAGAGTTTTTCTCATAGTTTACTGTGCTTTTCTGCATTTGATTGATGTTAGCATATCATCACTTTCGCTGTTTGTTTCTGTAGTTCTTTTCACACTCTCCAATAAAGTTTTACGAATGTTTTCTCAATGATTTTGTGAATTGACATACATTATAAAAATGAATCTTCATGACATCTATCATTGACATCTCAAACATTAACTATAGCTTGTGATTTCTGTGTGGCTTCTACATAATAGCAACATTTAAAAAAAATTAACCGATTTTAGAGATTTAATCCCTGCATTGACCATATGACTGCATGCCCTCTAACAGATCTGTTGACTTATCTCCTTCAAAGTGCTTACATTTTCATAAAATTCATAATTTTCTGAACCTGAATGATGACATTTGAAAGCTTTTATAATCCTCTGATATAAAGGCTGATTGTTAGAATTTGTATTTGCAGGAAAAGACACCAATGTTTTTCAGAAAGAGATCAGAAGGGTGTGTACACATACTGATGTTTAGCGAATTAGTACAATTATTTTATCATTTTTCAGTTTGCTGTCCCATTTCAAAAGAAAATTAGTAAAAATACTATTTGACATCCATGAGTTCTTACTTTGGTAAAACCAGAGATAAATTCTTAATTCCTTTCAAACATCAGGGTTTTCTGTTTCCCTCCCCCTTCAGTAACCAGTGCTACCTTCTTTGATCTATATTGTGCATTAAAACTCATTCCTTCAATTTTTTAATTCATCTGCTGTTTCACTTTTAAATGTTCAAGCGTGTTCTTGTAATGTTCTCTAACCTGGTGCAGTTTTGTCTGTATTATAAATTTGATGTGGCTTGTAATCATTTAGCAGCCCAAGTAAAATGTATGTTATCCAGTTAATCAACTGTGTGATGATCTGCCTGTTCCTTCTCAGGATGCAGTTTCTGATCAACAATGTTGAATTTCTCTCTCTCCGACTTATAAAGCCATCTGTTGGTACAAAATTCTCTCATAAATGTCTAGAAATAGAAACATTTTAATTTTTTATAGCCTGAAACTATTCTAGAAAAGCAGTTTCAACATCCCTTGATTTTCTTTTCTGCTCTTTCTGAAGACTTTTGTCTTTTTTCAGTAAATTACAATTTGTACTTTTATTTAATGTAATTCTTCTTGCATAATGTTATTTTGGAAATTCCCAGTTTAAATGCAATTTTTCTCTTGCTGCAATTACAAAGAACATTATTAATATATGCATTTCTTTCAGGCTTAAATATTTTGTCTTGGCAATTTTTTGTTGCAAGTTAAGTGCACAACAAATTTAAAAAACGCTTTTTCCAGTGATTTATTCAGACTTTAAAACTTATGTTTCTAGCATGCAAAAAGATTGCCTTTTGTCTATTTAGTTGATCTGCTGCTTCATAATTACAAGCATGGCTGATGTTTTCTTTGCTTTTTCTTCAGTCTACAGTTAGCACGTCCTTTACATTCAAAGCTTGTTAATGTATGGTAATGCTAAAGAATTTCATGAACTTCTTTTATAACTCTTTTTGAACATAATGTGTCTATCCCAAAGATTCTGAATGCAGGAATTTTAAAAGATAGGATGCAAAAGTTGTGCTTCCATTTCCTATCGACAGGTATTTGAGAAGAAAACCCTCATTCACTTACAATACATTTAGAGGATTGTTAATCTTAAGATGAAGTCCAGTGTGAATAAATTATTCTGAAAAGAATTTCTCATAGGTACAGGGACCAAGGATTGGAAAATTTCTGTCAACCCGTTTTATTGAAGCACTCTGTACCTGAACGATAAAGGCACTGTCCACAATATATTAAATGGATGAACCAATGAAAACTTTATTAGGTACTAGTAGGGTATTTTGACTCTGATAAACCAGTCTGAATTTTATAAGCAGTGTAGATGAATTTATCGGTTTTCTTGTTGATTAGTATATTATTTGTCTCGGTTACTGGAAATTTGAACACATTAAGTGACTGAGTGTATTAACCGGTGAGTTTAATGAGTGGCAGACACTATATATGATATAGTTTGGATTTATCGAACGTATGACTTTCTGTGATTTTTACATTTACTTTTCGGTTTTGTCTTTTCGTCTGATATAGGATGGTGCCAGTGTTTTCTTGGGAATGTTGTTTATTAGTAGGTTTTTTAAATCTAATTTAGCTTGCAATTAAACTTGATGCTTATATAACTATCAATATTTTTGCCTTCTTTCCTCAGCATAAGCTTCAGGAATAGATTATGATTTAATCTCATATTGGACCTTCCTTTTTAATCAAGCACACTTAGAGTTTTCAAAGCTGCTATCTTCTTATCAGAGATCTTTTTGGATTCGTTTTTTCCTCTGATGAAAAACAATTGTTCAGAAGTGCTCGTTTACTGAAATAAAACGCCTGAATTCCTAATTTCTTTAACATTTATGTTACATTAGTATGTTCGACACCTACCTCACTCACCACACTACATATTTACAACTGCACATAAAGAATAGCATTATTAGGCAATGGGAGACTCATTGGCTTCTTCAATATTTGACCTATTGTACATAAAGAAACATGAATAATTACTTCGCACTTAACTTTCATCTTATTTATCTCGGATACATAATGAAATTTTAATACACAGTACAGTCTCGATATAATGGGCGGGCAGAACGTCGGATAAGCGAAAATGGGAATAATAGGGAGGTGTGAAGAAAAAGTATATTAAATGTCAAACTATATTATAATTTTACACATTATGATCCTAATGAACATGTTTTAAAATAAAAAAAAGGAACATGCAATCACAAAATTGTCTGAAGTTAAGTACAGTATTTCAGAAGTTCAGTCCTGTGATAACTGAAAGAAATTTTTGATCGTAGTCTACTTTCTTGACGAGTGCTGTTTCTTCGTTTGTCAAGTCTCGCCATCTTTACTGCATCATTATGTCAAATTTTAATTTCTGTTTGTTGCTCAGTATGCTTACTTGTAACTGCAATTTCCTCATTGTCGTGTGAAATTCTAAAAGGCTCAGCACTTGATTTTTGATTTTTATCTTCACTTTCATCGTAATTGAAGAGCAACAGTTATTTCATCCTCATCCCTCAGCCAACTTTTGATTTCTTGCAAAGATGCATCTTCACGTCTAGGAATATGTCTCACCAAAGATAGATGGGTTTCATCTATGCTTTCCGATTCATACCATCATTATCGCCTAGCGGTTTCTTCCACGATTGGCAATTGTTATAGCCCAGGCCCATGCAGCCCAATAAGTAACAATATTTGCATTGTCTTATCCTTCACTTTCTTCTGTTACTATGGTCAATAGCTTCAAGCAATAGTTCCTTTTTATTGTTTCTTTTATTATTATTTTTTTTTTAATTTCAAAGCAAAGAACAGCAGCTTCAGCAAAGAACTTTTATTGTTTCCAAACTCCCTAATAAATAGATTAGCACATGGCGGTTTGTCCCCAAATGTAATCTTGATGCTTCTTTGCATCGAGATGTATACCTAACAACAAAATACCTTTACCTAACAACAAAATAACTTTTCTGGGTAAATTAGTTTTCTTCAAATGCGGAATTTTCACAGTTTACTTTACTATTCAATAGATAGCAGCACGAGCAAAACTTTTATTGTCAATAAATGATAATAGTCAAATGTATTTGATTCTCGCTAGATGGCACCACAAGGGTTCACAAGACTGATATTTTTTCATGCTGCCATCTACTGAGCATACAAAGAAGCTTAATTTATGGATCAAAATGGTGTGTATTAAATGGCTTAATTTGTGACAGTTTACGAATCAATTATTCTTTACGTCTAAGGGACATCAAATATGGATGATATATGAAATTTCGAAATAGACCTTTATATTATTATAATCAAATACTTAATTATTAAATAAATTTACCTGTAAGTTTTCAAGAGGGCCGAGGGAAAATATTTTTCCTTCTTGGGGAATCTGCATGAGAGATGGACTTTAAAACGGTATATGCCACCAAAAGTACACACCCCGAATCCGCAAACTTATTAAGCTATTAAAAGGAACAAGATCTTAATTACATCCTAAAATACGATTTCCCAGGTTTAGTTTGAAAAAAAAATTTTTTTTAGGAGTTTAATAAGAATGTGAATAGCAGAACCACGTGCAATTTTAGAAAATCATTCTTCCCCTCCCCCAACAGCACTTTATCTAGTATCATTAATAATGATGGCAGAAATCTTCCTTGCAGAATCAATCCAAACTTTTTTTACGCGTTTAGGCAAATGTTGCCACTGTATTACTTCCTAAAGATCACTCTCACCTCAAAGCTTACTGGAGGCAGTAGTCTAGATGGTCACCGATGTCCTTCGATTTCATTTTGATCTAATAAGTTATTTGAATTTACCGCACCGAACTAAGCCAGTATCCTGGTGATCATCGTCACAGGTGTCAACAATAATCAAAGGCTTTAATGCGAAGTTGCTTATTTCTCCTCGCTTGAAGAACAACTTTGTACCTGCTTGCCGTAAGTTCCCGACTTCTCAATTTTTCTTCCTAACCTAATCAATAAGGAAGTTGAAAATTTCTTTATTTTGTCATAATGGGTCTATCCAAAGATTCTGAATGCGGGAATTTTAAAAGATAGGATGCAAAAGTTGCGCTTCCATTTCCTACTCGAGAAGAAAACCCTCATTCACTTACAATACATTCAGTGGACAATTGCTAAAGACGGATAACAGTAGTAGCGATAGCAACCAGAAAATGGAAAACAGTAAAATGTGGAAATTGGCATGAATGCGGGACACAGTAAGACGTGCTGTGCGAATGCAAATTTTGGATTGCAGAAGTTGTTTGCCGCGCGATAGCGCTGATAACGGCTATAATGGATTTGGCCTGTATTAACCGTTGTTGTTCCAACACAAAATTTAACGGGAAAGAATCAAATAACGAACTTGCGATTTTTGGTATGTGTTTCCGACATCATTTAGATTATCTCACGCGGGGCAATATTACTGGTAAGATTGGAGAATGGCGAAAGATAACTGATATTGCTAGGGTGTTCGACGTCAGCCACAGTGTTTTTTCAAGGGAATAATGAAAATGTTTGTTACAGTTTCTTTTGAAATGATTTCTTTCTCGTTAAACAAACGGAATGTGCAGCAAACGTTACGGGGAGGTCGTGTTGGCAATACGACGCCTGCAGAAAGTAAGTGCATAGAAGAAACCAGCGCAGTACAGCTCCTGAGGTAGCAGATGAGTTAGTTGCTGCTACTGGCAAGCGAATCTCCCGAAAAACTGTAGCTAGACGTTTGCATCAAGGAGAATTATACGTCCGCTGTCTTGTGTACATTCAATTGTCTAGACCATTGTCACCATTCAGCCTGTTTACAATTTGTCGTCAGCATCACAACTGGAGGAAAAACGACCAATCTTGTGTACTATTCTCAGATGAAAATAGGTTCAATCTCTCGTCTGACTGTGGGCAACAACTGATGTCGCGTGAGAATAGTACTACATATAAACTGGCAAACACATAGGAGAGGGACTGATATTTTGTATGTAGTGTCGTGGTATGAGCTGGGATCATGATCAAGGCCGTACGTCATTTTATGCGCTTCCAGCTGGGATTATAACCGGCCAACAATTCATTAATGATGTTCTGCTGACTCGTGTTCGCATTTTCTGTGGTGCTGTGGGCGATGACGTTTTTTCTTGGGCGACAACGCAATATGTCATTGAACATTCGCTGTCCAGGAGTGTTTAGAAAGCAAGAATGTTCAACACCTTGTATGGCCAGCACATTCTCCAGAACTGAATCATATTTAAAACGTTCGGGATGATTTGGGGAGAAGTCTTGCTGATCAACAATGCCCTCCATTAAACAAGGACACACTCATCCGTGCATCGACTGAGGAATCTTGCATCGTCCTCCATGACGGCCACCTTACGCTAGAATGCATACTGCCACCTTACGCTAGAATGCCTGTGGAAGGTAAATGTTTTTTTTTTCTTTTAGGTGTTCAGCACAAAACTACCATTTTATTCCCTGAACATTTTTCAGAGCCTTCAAAGCATTCTTTGTATTTTACAGCATGATAAATTATCTTTATTCTTACGTCCTAGTATTCTGGCATTATTTTATTTCACTTGGCATCCAACCACACTTACTTTTTTAAGCTATATTACAGCCGTTTGTAATCCATCCTTAGCAATAATCCGCGAATGTATAAGGTCCCCGTCTTCATGAATATTCCATTACCAAATCCTATATGGAATTTTTTCAGTACTGGAATTGGCTCTTAACTATATTTTAGTGTATTAAACTATCAAAGGGAGGTAAGTGTTAAAAAGTATTCTGAAAATTCGTTTTAGGCCTATTTCCGAATATACAGTGAAAACTTAGTATTTAGACAACGCAGTTAAATATCTTGCGAGAGGGACAGACATCTTTCCTGACAATGATTGTATAGTTTATAATCATTGAATTCCTTTTAATATGCATTTAAAGCATCTGCGTGATGTTTCTCAATCAACGTTCCGGTAACATTTTGTTTGAAGTTTTTGGTAACATTTGATGTTTTTTCTAATATTCATTTTACGTATCATTATAGCACTGTGGTCAGTACATCCAGTAACTATTCCCTCAAGGATTTAGTTAATTTCGTAAGCTATTTCGCTTCAAAGAATCACAGTAGTGCCCAAATTGAAACATAGTAAACAATGACTCATCATCCCCTTGAGGGGTCTAAATTGGTCTGGACCAGTGATTTTCAACCGGTGGTACGCGTACCACTGGTGGCACGCAAGGGAAAACAGGTGGTATGCAAAGAAATTCAAAAATTAAATACCCTAACATCCTGTTTAAGTTGATCCTCTAACACTCGTAATTTTATGCGATCTGAGCTTTTGTGCGATTGCATAAATAATATTGATTTGTAATTTACTCAAATAACATTTTTTGTGTAATTGTAGACCAATGAATATGTTTCCGATTGATTTTACAATTTTATGCGATCTGAGCTTTGTTCAATCATTGTTTTTAATGATAAATAATTTTAACTTGTATTTTCCCGTGAATTATGAAAAAGAAAATTGGATTAGAAATCTATTTTGTTCAGATGTATCTGAAATTTTATCTCATCAAGAAAAAGAACAATTGATAGATATTTCCTGTGATCAGAATCTAACTGAAGATTTAAAAAACAACACACTTGTTAACTTTTGGCTCAACAGAAAAAAAAATTTAAAGGCATTTCTAAAGGAGCTATTAAATTTTTATTGTCTTTTTGCACAACCTATTTCTGTGAACTAGGATTTTCTTCCATGTTATATTAGAAAAATAAATACAGATAAAAAATTACGTTGATCCTAATTTACGGTTAAAATTAAGTGAAATAAAAAAATTGATTATATTGAAATTGACATAAAGAAATTGATCTATCTTAAACAGGCCCAAATTTCACATTAAATTTTATAATTAAAGTATTATAACTTAAATTTTGATAATTAAAATGGGACCCAAATTTTAATCTAATATTTTTTATGTGTGCGTATTTAATACAAATAGCCAATAGGTTGTGTAAATGAGCAAAATATATTTTTAGTATTTCTACTGTGAAACTGAAAAATAATCATTGTAAAATGTAGTGGTGGTTCTAAGTTTTTAAATTTTTGTCTAGATGGTACACGTTAGTCAAAAAGTTGAGAACCACTGGTATAGACAGTATAGACCAGGGATGGCCAAACTTCAAGACGATGAGAGCCGCACGACAGATTTTATGAACGTTCCAGAGCCGCAAGTCCAAATTTATATAGTTTTAAGAATAACAAGACAGGTTTTGAACATAAAGGAACTTTTGAAGTAAATTAATGAATATGCGATTAACATGATTACATATAAATAAGAATAAATATATCTTATATCTATTGTTTTGTATTCATTATGTTAAGGTCCAAAAAAATAAAACTTTTTAACTCTCATACCACGCAACTAAGCGTTTTTTCTTCAGGTAGAGAAACCAAATATTTTCTTTTGATCACCTTTATACCTGTCCGTTTACAATTATTGTTGTTTTATTTTAGTAGAAGTAAAATGAATCGAAAACGTATTCATTGGTCTACAATTACATAAAAAATGTTATTCGAGTAAATTACAAATCATTATTTAAAAGAAAATTGAGTGTTTTTTAACTCATGAGCAGTCGTTTTAGAAAGAAAAATTAAATGATACACGTCAACGAGCACTGCAGAGAAACTGTTATTCAAGAAAGAATATTTGTTTAAAAATAAGCTATTAACTTGTTCAGGCTTTTGCTTAAAAAATAAATTTGTTTCTCCACACAATTAATATAAGGACAAAATATACTGAGATCATTCGAATCTTTGGATCCTAACCTAAGAAACAGTTAAACATTTTCCCCCAAAATTTTGAAATAACTACTTTTACTGATGTCCAGCATAGAAGAATTCACCAAAAAAAAATATGATTTCAATTTCAGTGGTGTTTGAATAATCAATATCTCTCATGATGGGCTCTGACTGATACAGTATTTCAGCGGGACATTCAACAGAATCTGCCAGAATTTTTTAGTAATCAGTATACTGCGCATCATTGAAAATTCTCGAAACTATCTATCAAGTCTTCCAGATAATTTTGGACATCGATAATGAAGTTCAGGCGCAGCACTGAAAATTCTTGAAACTATCTCCCGAACTGTCCTGATAATTTTGGGCGATAACGAAGTTCATGCGCATCATTGGAAATTCTCGAAAGCACCTCTTGAATTGTTACGATAATTCTGGCATGCATAACGTATTGCTAATAAATCTAGTAGTTCATGCCGGGCGATATAAACGCCACGTCGAGTACGTATTCCGTCTGTTTACCAGCCGAACTCTTCAACCTAGCTGTTTAATTTTGAGCTGTTTTCCAAACACTTGCGAAATCAAAACTAATTAACGATTGATAAAGAAAGAAAACATACCTGTTACTACTATAATGAATTAATTTCGCAAATGCAGATGTAACATGAACGCGTAACGTTTCATATTTCTATGGACATGCACAGATGTTCGACGTACAGGCCTTTTGTAACATGGCAGACGTCTGCACATTAGTTTAGTTCCTAAGATCTTGCCAAATAGGCGTGCGGATCCACCATATTCTAATTGTTGGACCCATAAAGAAAGTAAATTCATTTACCGTCTCGTCTTGAATTTCTAAGTAAAATAACTCAAGAAAGTTTAAAATAAATTATTGTCAGCTTAACGGTTACAAAGTACAACTTTTCATTGGATTTCCTAAACTGTGTACAGAAAATAAATCTCAAATGGAGTTTGAAATGGAGTCTGTAGGCAAAGAATACTTGAGAAAATAAAAGATTAGGATTTTAAAACTAAACTTTTACGGGAGCAAAATTTCATATTGTTACGAATTTCACATTTATTTGGCTATTTATTTAGAATTGTAATTAGATTTGCTTCATGTTGCCTTAGCAACGCAGACGATTTTTGAAGAGAAAGCTACGCCAAAAAAAAAATAACAATAAAAATAAAAGAGCGCGTGCATTTAATGCTTAATAAATAAATATCTCGTAATTACTGTTGCCATCCAGAAAAATCTAGAAAAATCGTGATTGTTCTACTGATAATTAAAAAGCTTATAAAAGCCGAGGTGAAACACCTCATCTCAGTTAGTGAGTTAGTTGTTGTTGTTGCTGTTATACTTGTAGCTGTAAAAAGCGAACTGCTGTTTGTTTACTTAATGCTGTATTGATTGTAGCGATTTCGCTGTGAGATAGAACTATTTTATCTGTTTTGAACTGAGTTTTTGCTAAACGTTTGAGATATTGTGATATTGTGCGAAGATTTGTGAAGAAATATTTCAGCATTTTAATTTATTTCTTGTGGAAAGAATAAATTTTTGTTAACTTTTTTACGACTTGTGCATTCAATATATAACGAACCCGTACGCACGTAACAATTTTTGGTGTCAGAAGTGGGATTTTTGAATGCCATTAACTAGAGCAATGGAAGAACAATTAAGGCAATTCATGGCAGCCTTTGCTGCATTTAAAGAAGAAATTAAAGCTGGCCAAGATTCCGTGAAAGAGGAGATGAAAGCTGTTCAAGAATCTGTTAAAGATGAAATGAATTCTGTTCAAGAAAAGATGGAGAAATCTGTTAAGGAAGAAATGAAAGCTGTTCAAGAATCTGTTAAAGATGAAATGAATTCTGTTCAAGAAAAGATGGAGAAATCTGTTAAGGAAGAAATGAAGGCTGTTCAGGAATCTGTTAAAGATCAGATGAAAACGGTTCAAGAGTTGAAATTGGGTCAAGAATCCGTTAAGGAAGAGATGAGAGCCGTTAAAGCAAGTCAAGAAGAGATGAAAAAGGAAATTACTTGCATAATAGAAAATAAATTTGAGACTATGGAAGGCAGAATAGATGCGGTTGAAAATAAAGTTTCTTCTGTCAAAGAACAAATAGAAGAGAGAGTTTCTGCCGTAGAACAACAAATCGATTACAGAGTTTCTGCTGTGAAAGAACAAATTCAAGAAAGAGTTTCTGCAGTGGAACAACAAATTGATGACAAAGTTTCCGCAGTTGCCAAAGAAGTTGATACTTTAAAGAAATTCGTAGCGACGGCAGGAAGCAATTCGGATACTTTTAAATTCCTAGCCATGCCTGCGCATCCTTCTCTGAAGCTATCGACATATGATGGGAAGACCTCCTGGCAAGTGTATAAGACACAATTTTCTATAGTTGCGGAAGCAAATGGATGGGATTCCCAAGCTAAGGCCTGTCACCTTGCGGCTTCTCTGAGAGCAGACGCAGCGGACATCCTTCAAACTCTTCCCGAAAACAAAAGGCTAGATTTCGAAGCTCTGTCCGGTGCTTTAGAGCTGCGTTTTGGAGAGAAGTGTTTAAAAGATTACAGCAGGCTGCAGTTAAAATCCCGTCAACAGAAGCCTACGGAAACACTCCAGGAGCTCGCCACGGATGTTGAAAGGCTGTCCCACCTCGCCTTTTCGGAGTGCCCGACAGAAACAAGAGAAATCCTGTCCCTGCAATACTTCATCGACGGCATCCGGGATCCTGAAATACAGAAAGCACTGCGAATGGCTGATGTGAAGGACTTAAAAAGTGCTCTGGTGTATGCCATGAAATTCGAGGCAGCACAGCAAGCCACTCGTAGAGACCGCCACCCAATCAGAGCTGCTCACATACAAGAACCAGTGGATCCAATGACTGCTCGCCTAGACGATTTAACCAGAAAGGTGAATGCTTTGACACGGAATACTGGTGACAAGAAACCGTTCGTAAAGTGCTGGAACTGCGGTGCTGAAGGGCACATTCGAAGAAACTGCAGAACACCCCAGGGCACGGATGTTAAGACCGCGCCTCTCAAGAAGGAGGGAAACTAATTCGTGGCCATCTCGCGGGGCGGAGGTTGCCAGATAATGAAAAGCCCCAGTTTAAAGCGCTTCAGATTTCTGCAGTGAGTGGCGGCAATAACGGAATTTTCATCATGGGACAAATCAATGGAATTCCTTGTAACATGACGATCGACACGGGAGCCAATGTTACCATCATTCGAAAAGATTTGGCTCAACAACTCGAAGGTAAACTTATCTGGACGCCGCCCTGCGTTACCCTCCAGACTGTGTCCGGGGAGAAGATCGATATAGAGGGGAAATTAAACGTTAACATCACGTTTGGAAGTGCCACTTACCATCACACGGCCTATGTAGCAGAAATTACAGACCCTTGCATACTCGGATTGGACTTTTTAAGGAAACACAATTTTTCCTTGGACTTTAAAAATAACGAACTGCATTCTGCCTCTGAAGACATAACTTTATTCGAAATTAATGATGAAGGAGTGAAATCTATCCACAAAATAATAGCTCAAGACGATATCACAATACCGGCAAGAACAGAAATTTTACTTCCTGGATCCATAGCCGAAAATAGAAATTTCCGCTACGGCGTCATGGAATATCCCAAGAATTGTAATAGCCCTAAAGGAGTATTAATAGCCTCAGCACTCGTCGACCTATCAGGGACCGTTATCCCGGTGAGAGTTGCCAATGTAACTGATAAGGCGAGGGTTATTAAGAAAGGTGAAGTGGTTGCAGAATGTACCCCAGTAACCAGCGTTGAAAGAAAAAGTAACATCTCAAAACCCGTGTCTTCCGACAACATTATATCGGAGTTACTGCAGAATGCGCAATTAAACGATGAAGAAAAGAATGCTGCCGAGCGTGTTATTAAAGATCTTCAAGATGTTTTCTCCCGTTCGTCTTCTGACGTTGGTCGAACCAGTTTGACTCAACATAGAATCGATACTGGTGATCATCCACCAATCAAGCAACATCCAAGACGTCTGCCGATTGCGAAACAGGAAGAGGTACGAGCACTTTTAAAGGACATGCAAGAAAGCAATGTCATCGAGCCTTCAGCAAGTCCCTGGGCATCTCCCATCGTCCTGGTGAGGAAGAAAGACGGATCAACCAGATTTTGCGTTGACTATCGCCGGTTGAACGAGGTTACGAAGAAAGACAGTTACCCTCTTCCTAGAATTGACGATATTCTGGATACTCTTTCTGGAAGCAAGTGGTTCTCGACACTTGATTTAAAGAGTGGATATTGGCAGGTAGAAATACATCCTGATGACCGAGAAAAGACGGCATTTACTACAGGACAAGGACTTTGGCAGTTCAAGGTGATGCCGTTTGGACTATGTAATGCGCCGGCTACATTCGAACGTCTAATGGAGACTGTTTTAAAAGGTCTTTCATACGAAGCCTGTCTGATATACCTGGATGACATCATCATCGTCGGGAATAGTTTCGAAGAACATTTGGAAAATCTTAGAAAGGTGCTTCAGAAACTGAAAGAAGCCAATCTGAAGTTGAGTCCCGCTAAATGCAAATTATTCAGACAGGAAGTCACTTATCTCGGACATGTCATCTCTGCTGAAGGTGTGCGCACGGATTCTGAAAAAGTGTCAGCAGTTAAAGACTGGAGACGTCCCGAAAATGTCCACCAGCTGAGAAGCTTTCTAGGACTTTGCACCTACTATAGGAGATTCGTGAAGGATTTTTCTTCCATCGCAAGACCCCTTCACAAGCTGACAGAGAGCAAGCAAAAGTTCGTGTGGACAAAAGAATGTGAGAATGCATTTAAGAACCTGAAGGAAGCCTTAACATCTGCTCCAATCCTGACGTATCCTCAGCTCGACAGACCATTTATTCTCGACACGGATGCGAGTAATGAAAGTGTCGGCGCTGTTTTGTCCCAAGAAATAGAGGGCCAAGAACGTGTAGTAGCTTACTGGAGCAAGTGCCTATCTAAACCGGAGAGGAATTACTGTGTCACCAGGAAAGAGTTGCTCGCCATAGTCAAAGCCGTAGAACATTTCCATCATTATCTATACGGCAGAAAATTCCTGCTCCGCACAGATCATGCATCATTGGCCTGGCTTTTAAATTTCAAGAATCCTGAGGGTCAGATAGCTAGGTGGATACAGAGACTCCAGGAATATGACATCATTATCCGTCATCGCAAGGGACAGTCGCACGGAAACGCTGACGCCTTGTCTAGAAGACCTTGCCCAGAAAACTGCCGATATTGTTCCAGGGTCGAAGCTAAATACCAACTGGTTAATCCAGTCGCACGGCAAATTACAGCATCAACATCGGCTGATCCAGACCCATGGAGTGACAAGGAAATCAGGAAAGACCAGCTGGAAGACCGTGATATTAAACCCATAATTGAGTTAATGGAGACCTCAAACAGAAAACCTACCTGGCAGGATATTTCGAGCTATAGTCCCACGACAAAACAATATTGGGCTCTCTGGGACTCACTCCATATTCGAAACGGCGTCTTGTACCGAAAATTCGAATCGGATGATGGAAAAACATTCCGATGGCAGCTGGTACTCCCAAGATCCCGAATCCCGGACGTCCTTAAAGAACTACATAGCAGCCCTGCAGGAGGTCACTTCGGAATAATGAAGACCTTGCAGAGAGTTCGGGAGCGTTTCTACTGGAATAATGCAAAGGATGACGTGCAAAAGTGGTGCCGAACTTGCGATGCCTGTGCAAGTCGGAAAGGACCGAAGAAACGCAGCCGGGGGAAGCTGCAACGTTACAATGTAGGAGCACCTTTTGAACGTATCGCCTTTGACATCTTAGGACCTCTGCCACGAACTGCTGATGGCAACAAATACATCCTCGTTGCCATTGATTACTTCACCAAGTGGCCTGAAGCGTATCCTATTCCTGATCAAGAGGCTGTCACAGTAGCAGAGATGATGATACAGCACTGGATTTCCAGATTCGGAGTGCCTCTTCAGTTACATTCCGATCAGGGAAGGAATTTTACCTCGGCTGTAGTCAAGGAACTCTGCAAGCTACTCGGCATTGACAAAACCCAAACGACGCCTTTACATCCCCAGTCGGACGGTATGGTAGAGAGGTTTAATCGAACCATCCTCAATAACCTCTCATTAGTGGTTTCCAGAAACCAACAGGACTGGGACAAGAAGTTGCCACTATTTTTACTGGCTTACCGCAGTGCTGTCCACGAGACTACCGGCTATTCCCCATCTCAGATGCTCTTCGGTCGTGACCTTCGTCTGCCATGTGATCTTTTGTTTGGTCGCCCTCCGGATGCGCCTTCATCGCCTGAGGAATACATTCAAGACCTCCAGGCCCGGTTTGAAGTGATGCACAACTTTGCACGAGAGCGAGTCAACTTGGCGACGGAGAAGATGAAGACCCGCTACGACACGAGAGCTACTGGACATCGTTTCAACGAAGGAGACAAGGTGTGGTTATGGAATCCGACTCGTCGAAAAGGACTTTCTCCGAAACTACAATCACCTTGGGATGGTCCTTACACAGTCCTAAACAGGCTGAACGACGTCGTGGTTCGGATCCGTAAGTCATCGAACTCTAAACCTAAAGTCGTTCATTACGACAGGTTAGTTCATTACTATGGCCATAGTACGTAGTGTATATAATTGTAAATAGTAATGTACATAGTATAAGACCATGGTCCTATTTGTATTTAGTATTTGATTTGTATTTGTTAAGTAGTAGTATTTGATAAGTATTTGTGTTTAATAGCATTTGTATTTGATAGTATTTGTACTTAGTATTTGAATTGTATTTCGCGTTGGATAGAATTTAATTTGCTGAAAGTCACTTATTTTAATTATTGTTTATTTTGTTATTATAAAGTAATGTTTATTATAGCACTGATGCTTTAGTTGTAAGTTTGGCTTCCTGTCCAGGGATTGTACTGCCCGGGACGTGCAGTCCTTGGGAAGGGGGTAATGTTACGAATTTCACATTTATTTGGCTATTTATTTAGAATTGTAATTAGATTTGCTTCATGTTGCCTTAGCAACGCAGACGATTTTTGAAGAGAAAGCTACGCCAAAAAAAAAATAACAATAAAAATAAAAGAGCGCGTGCATTTAATGCTTAATAAATAAATATCTCGTAATTACTGTTGCCATCCAGAAAAATCTAGAAAAATCGAGATTGTTCTACTGATAATTAAAAAGCTTATAAAAGCCGAGGTGAAACAGCTCATCTCAGTTAGTTGTTGTTGTTGCTGTTATACTTGTAGCTGTAAAAAGCGACTGCTGTTTGTTTACTTAATGCTGTATTGATTGTAGCGATTTCGCTGTGAGATAGAACTATTTTATCTGTTTTGAACTGAGTTTTTGCTAAACGTTTGAGGTATTGTGATATTGTGCGAAGATCTGTGAAGAAATATTTCAGCATTTTAATTTATTTGTTGTGGAAGAATAAATTTTTGTTAACTTTTTAACGACTTGTGCATTCAATATATAACGAACCCGTACGCACGTAACAATATTATTGCCTGAAATTTTCCGTGATCAAGCAATGGATCGTTGTTCAATTTTTTGTTTAGCTACTAAGCTTTTATGAAGGACGTATCAGATGTACACTGCGCAAAAAAACCTGTTCTATTGGGCCGATTGACGAAATTCAAATTGCGTTTTCCATGTTTCGAAAGCGCGAATTAGGATATATATTAGATTTATATATAGCTTTGTTCTAATATAAGTATTTTGACACAAAATCGGTCTTTTTCTGAAATAACATAGCAATTTTTTTCCATATTTCGGTTCTACGACTCAAATTATGCCTAGATATTAAAATTTGTAAAATTTGGCACGAAATTGAAGGAGAAATTCAAAAATTTAACCTGGCGAATTTTTTTCAGTTTGAGCCAAGAATAATTCATTTGGCAAACTACTTAATACATGGCATCCTATTGTTACGGATTTCATATTTATTTCGTTATTTATTTACAATTGTAATTAAAATTCTTTTATTTTCCCGCGCAATGTAGCGCGTGACGAATTGTAAGAGAAAGCGGAGTCGGAAAAGTAAAAGTACAAGAGCGCGTGCATTTAATATTTAATAAATAAATATCTCGTAATTGCTTTTGTAATCCAAAAAAAAAATAGAGAAAATAAAAGAATGATCTCCTGCTAATTCAAAAGCTTATAAAAGCCGAATTTAAACACCTCATCTGAGTTGTAGTTGTAGCTGTTTCAAGCGAACTGCTGTTTGTTTACTTAATGCTGTGATTGATTGTAGCGAATTCGATGTGAGATTGGATTAACTTTATCTGTCTTAAAGTGAATTCTGTTTAACCTTCGAGATATTGTGATATTGTATTAATGTCTCTGAAGAAATATTTGAGCATTTTGATTTATTTCTTGTGGAAAGAATAAATTTTTGTGAACTTTTTAACGACTTGTGCATTCAATACATAACGAACACGCACGCACGCAACAATTTTTGGTGTCAGGAGTGGGGTTTGAATGCCATTTACGAGAGCAATTGAAGAACAATTGAGACAGCTTGTCACTGCTTTTGCTGCATTCCAAGAAAAGATGGAAGGGGCCGTCAACTCCGTTAAAGAAGAAATGAAAGCTGGTCAAGAATCAGTTAAACAAGAAATGAGATTGGTGTAGAGGAAATGAGATTGGGTCAAGAGGAAATAAAGAGAGAAATTGCTTGCATGATAGAAAACAAGTTTCGAGGCTATGGAAGGAAGGATAGATACAGTTGAAGACAAAGTTGGAGAAATTCAAGAAAGAGTTTCTTCGGTGGAGCAACGAATTGAAAAGAGAGTTTCTGCAGTTGAACAACAAATTGATGACAAAGTTTCTGCAGTTGCCGAAGAAGTTGATACCTTAAAGAAATTCGTAGCGACGGCAGGGAGCAATACCGATATATTTAAATTTTTACCCATGCCTGCTCGTCCCTCTCTGAAGCCATCGACATATGATGGAAAGACCTCGTGGCAAGTAATATAAGACTCAATTTTCTATAGTTGCGGAAGCAAATGGATGGGATTCCCAACCTAAGGCCTGTCATCTTGCCACTTCTTTGAGAGCAGACGCAACGGATATCCTTCAGACTCTTCCCGAAAACAAAAAACTATTGGATTGGATTAACTTTATCTGTTTTAAAGTGGATTCTGTTTAACGTTTGAGATATTGTGATATTGTACTAATATCTCTGAAGAAATATTTCAGCATTTTGATTTATTTCTTGTGGAAAGAATACTATTTTGTTAACTTTTTAACGACTTGTGCTTTCAATGCATAACGAACCCGTACGCACGCAACAATTTTTGTTGTCAGGAGTGGGGTAATATGTAACGACGAGTAAATTCTCTAGAAACGAAACCATGTTCATCACTCTTCTCTTCGTGCTTGCCATAAATCACCACAAAGTTGTCTATGATTTTTACTTCAATTTTTTCTGGTTTGAACTGACTGACGTTCAGTGCGATTTGGAATTGCTTCTCGTTGTTCTTCACTTCGGATTTTCCAGAAGCGGCAATATTAGTCTGTGTTCGAGGGTGAAGTAAAAATCCTCGGAAAATTGACGGTAGAAGCAGATCTTTCTCCAGCAATGGATTTGCGAAAAACTGAACTATGATTCGAGTAGGATAATCACATGTATCCCACCAGTCTCGTCCAAGAAGAGCTGGAACAAGGGCACTTCCAAAGGTGATGTTCACGTTTAACTTTCCTTCTGTGCCGATTTTCTCACCGGACGCAGTCTCGAGGGTAACACAGGATGGTGTCCAAATCAGTTTATCCTTAAATTTTTTAGCTAAATCTCTTCGAATGATGGTCACATTAGCTTCTATATCAATCATCATATTGCAAGGAACTCCATCGATATGCCCATTGATGGATAATCCATTACTGTTACCCCACAACTGCGAGTCAGCGACCGTTACATGTTCCCTTAGTCCAGATGGAGTGTTGACGATTAATGCACCCAAGAAAGCTATTGAACCTCCACCGACGCCAGAAAGGCAGATTCCCATTGCAAAAGAAAAATACGACTGTGCGCCGTAATTGCAGAAACATTCATCAGTTCGTGAATCTTAAATTACTGTGTCTCCTGCTCATGTAACATAATGGGACTTCTCCGATGTTTGGAAGAATCTGAATGTTGCATTTACAGATTTCACCCGTTCATGTTCAGAACTTTGTGCCTAGAGGACATTTATGCGGAAAGTATCCCTGCTATGTTAATTGACTGTTTTGTAAACAGTGTTTAGTTGTAAAATCTAAAGAATTATGTAGTTTTATTTCATAGTTTTGGATGAATGTTATGAGGTAAGAAATGTTATTTTCAATAAAACTGTTTAGTATGCAAAAAAGAAAAATTCTTGCGTGCGTACGGGTTCGTTATGTATTAAATGCACAAGTCGTTAAAAAGTTCACAAAAATTTATTCTTTCCACAAGAAATAAATCAAAATGCTGAAATATTTCTTCAGAGATATTAGTACAATATCGCAGTATCTCAAACGTTACACAGAATTCACTTTAAAACAGATAAAGTTAATCCAATATCACAGCGAATTCGCTACAATCAATCACAGCATTAAGTAAATAAACAGCAGTTCGCTTTAAACAGCTACAATTACAACTCCGATGAGGTGTTTAAATTCGGCTTTTCAATTAGCACGAGATCATTCTTTTACTTTCTGTATTTTTCTGGATTACAACAGCAATTACGAGATATTTATTTATTAAATATTAAATGCACGCGCCCTTGTACTTTTACTTTTCCGGCTCCGCTTTCTCTTGCAATTCGTCACGCGCTGCATTGCACGAGAAAATAAAACAATTTTAATTACAATTATAAATAAATAGCAAAATAAATAGGAAATCCGTAACACTATTTTCCTATCTCGTCCATCGTGCAGCACGGAAAAAAAGTCACATCGTTCCTACCTTTTTACATTGTGGATGAGCGAAAAAAAAGTCACATCGTTGTTACTTTCAAATAATTTTAACAATGTGCGTAAACCACATTTCCGCTAATATCGCTTTCAAGAAATATGCTAAATTGCAAAACGCGCCAATATATAAATTCACGTATATCTTTGGAAATTTTGAATAAAAAGCTCTAATTTTTTGTAGTTATGCTTAGAAATATACCTATATTAAGAAGATTGTAAAAATTTTATATGTTGCAATTCACAATTTGTTTTCGAAAAATTTATAAAAATTATTTAAAAATACAAATTTAAAAAATAAATCGTAAAAAAATGGGTGAATTTTATTTGGAATGAACATAAATTTCGAATTGTGTAGGAAGGAATCAAAGAAGTTTCATAAAAAAAGTGATATTAATAAATACGTACCAAATTGAATTAACATTGAGGAGGTAAAATTTTGAGAGCCAGTTACTTAAAAACTACTCGTTCAATTTTTGCAAAATTTGATAGTTTGGCATAATTTGAGTCGTAGATTCGAAAGATGGAAAAAACGTGGCATGCCATTTCAGAAAAAGTCCGATTTTGTGTCAAAATACCTATATTAGAACATTGCTATATATAAATCCAATACATATCTTAAGTCGCGCTTTCGAGACATGAAAAACGCAATTTGAATTTCGTCAATCGGCCCAGTAGATCGAGATATTCAATCTTCGGCTAACATCGACTTCAAAAGAGTCTTGATTAGTAAATTATACTAGTGCCATAGGCCTTTAACTGTAATTTTAAAGAAATTATGCCCCTTGGCATCAACACCCGGAGGCGATTAGAGAGATAAGCATTAATTTTTTTTTCAGACTTGATAGCAAATAAATCATGGCAATTCTATTGAAAGAGGTATTATATCTTTTGAATCATGGCATGATTTCTTGGCAATAAGAATCAAGTAAGCAGAAAATCGTACATTTAGTGCAAGGCATAATTTCGTTCATGTAACACATAGCGTGATATTCTCGGCATGGCATGAATATTTATTCGTAAAACATATCTAATTTAAATAGCAATTCTAAAAGACAAGTCCAAAGCAAAAGCAATATGTGCAATTAATCTATTTTATGGTCGTGGCATGCGAAGTACTTATTATTTGCCCGTGCAGCAGCGCTGCCGCGAGCCTACACAGGTGAGATCGTCGCTCAGAATGAGCAGCTAGATGAAAGGGGTGAAAGCATTGGTGAAAGACAGGAGATTAATTTGATCACATGACGTTAATTTGATCACATGACGTATGAGAATCAATCCCATACATTTCGAGTGAAGTTACCCTATTGGCTAACGATGGTCACATGGAAATTTAGAGATTGCGATCGATACTTGCAAAGGATTAATACAATAATAAATACGACAATTTCAATTAAACAATAAAATAAGAATCTTGATTAAAAATGAGTAAATAAAAATTATACAAAGTCCATAAGCTTTGTCAGGGAAATATAGCAAAGTCCATAAGCTTTGTCAGGAATAACACAAACACATAAAATATATACACTATTTACAATTTATTACCACCATAACACATTGTGGTGCATCGATCTTTGTCTTTTAACTACCATTTCCACAGTCAAATCATAGTCAATTATTTCTCTTATTGCAACGTACGGAGAATTTTTCATTGATTCGAAAAAGTTGTGGGCTGTAATTAATATCTGGCTATGTATTGGTTCAATTCCTAGGTCCGCATGTACGTATCTGCGAGTTTCGAACGAACCATCGGGCATTCACAATTGATCGTAGTATTTTATTCTGAAGAACATCTATTTTTAATCTTTCGGTCTTGTTAGCAGCAGCCCAGGCAGGGACAGCGTAAAGTAATATTGGGTGAATCAGAGAAATGTACAGCATTTTCTTGACTTTTCTTGACTATGCTGAGGTTTGACTTTTTGCCTGTGAGTACATATATTGACATATAAGCTGCGTTGGCCTTATTGATAATATAGTTAAATATGTTCTTTGAAATTTAAGTTTTTATCGACGTAGACGCTTAGATACTTGTATGAGTTGGCTACCGGAATGATGATATTGTCTATTTTAATATCTGTGTTTATCCGCATTCTAGTTTTTATATCTTCTATAAAGAACTACACAGCATTTGGCAGCGTTTAAATTAATCTTCCAGATCTTGCACCATTTAGAGATGATATTAACGTGGAGTTGTAAATTATTTAAGGCAATCTGCGGATTTTTTGATTCGGTAAGGATGGCAGTGTCATCCACATATTTAAGTACTTCAGAATTTAAGGGATGAGGTAAGTCGTTGATGTAAATATTAAAGTATTTTGGTCCTAAAACGCTTCCTTGGTGGACCCCACTGAAGATAACTTTTCTAGCAGATAAAGTGTTGTCGCAGCGAACCTAAAATGTACGTCTTTTGAGGTAGGATATTGTTAGTTGTAAAAAGCTTTGCTGGTATAGTGCGACCTCCTCCTCCGCGACCATGAACGCAAACACGCATACGCCATTCAGACTGAATTATTCTCAAAATAGGGTGGAAGGATGGGGACTTTCTTTCCCTCCAGCATATCTCTTTCAGGAGAAGAGAAGAATTTTCCGTGCGTCCGTGTGAGTTTCGCTCTTTAAATGTGCTTTGCTTTGTATTGTGTTTAACTTTCTTAGTAGTCTGAAGTGTAATTATTGATTGTAATCTGCGATACTGTGAAGAGCTGTACGAGTATTTCTGTGGAAATTTCCAAAACTGTGAGGTGTTCGTTTTGGTAAAATAAATTTTATCAAGCTATCATCAAATCTGTAGGCATTCAATCTATCAGAAACCCGTACGCACGCAGCAGTATTATAGGTAACTTAAATACTCGTATTATAAAGTAAACCTTAGTATTACAGTAAGTGTTTCGGAGCCTGACACTTCTGAAAAATAAGTGCAGCTTGTGAGGCAAGCTGAGCCTAGCATTTAAAACAGCCCCTTATCTGACCTCACTGAATGACCCATGGCACAGATTTGCTCCATATTTATATCCTTTATTTTATGCTCCATTGCTATTCATATTTAAAGAGAACAAAATAAATTTTTTTTTGAAAAAATTGTTTTGCAGTAGTTATCAGTTTAGCAGCATAGCCGAGTCTCAAAAGAAGAGGCGCGGTTCTTTAATACTTGACACTAAGATTTATATTACTGTGTTTGAATGTAATCACAAATCATCAAAGTTTAACGCAAATGCAGTCTTTGGAGGTTATAAAATGTCGTTCATTTAAACAATGACTTACATGTATGTTACTTAACAACGCTAACCACTATAACAATCAAGGCGTCTCATGTAGTACTTGTTGTTGTTAGTAATCTCATTTGTCTGATGTAATCCGATGAAGCCCACGATTATGATGGCAAGGAGTACAAGATTGCGTCTTTGCGTCTATCGTTGACCAGAGTCTTGAGCACCCCGAGAGGCTAGATCCGAGGGTCTTCCCCCCCTCTTACCCTAATATCAACTTCTGGAGATGACTTTCGACTCGTCGCATTTTGAATGCCCCCACCCCGCACAGACACTATACATTTACAAACACCGATTACCTTCTCCAAGATTCGAACCCGGCCTTTCGGTATATATATATTGGTCACTTTACTTAACCTGTTCCGCCAAACTATGTTAATGGCACTACAGGGTTAGGAAGTCATCCTAGTCATTGTTATAAATCTGACGGTTAGGCCGCCTTTCTACATTTTACATTAATCTTTAGTTTCTTGGATATAATTATTTTCATTCACTTGCTTCATAATCTCTAAGATGCCCTTGTTGCAGTAATAGTCCGTGAACAGTCTATTCACAGGATATGTGATGTAGTCGGAAGGAAAGAACTGCTGTCGGAGGGGCTCTGTCAGAGGGCAGGAGAGCAGGTAATGTAGTGCGTTCGCGTCTTCCCCGCGAAAACCGCAACAGTTGACGGTACATGTTTTGCATTTTTATTTTACAATTAATTAATTAAAATTTGTTGATGTGCTGGAACCGCTTATGAAAATGTCGCTCTGCAGCGAAAATGTTAAAACTAGACTTTTGTGTGAAAATGGAAGTGTGCTTACTGAAACTGGAGACTTAAGAGGAGATCACAGTACACAAAATTCTGGCGGACACGCTTCATCAAAAGAATTTGTGATAAAGAAACCTATACCACTGAAATACATAAAAACCTGTAAAGCTAGTGAATTGCATTAAAAAAATCTGCTACGGTTCCCAAAATTCTTGTGCATCAGGTCCTATAACTGTTACACAAGCAAATTCTGCAATGAAACTGTCTTGTCATTGAGGAGAAAAGTATGAAAATCTGTTACTTGGAATAAAAAAGAAAATATTTAAATGTTTTTAGAAGGAAAAAAAATGTTACGAAAGAAATGTCTTTCCTAAAGAAATTTCGGAATGATCCAAGCTTGGATGAAAATGAGAAGTTTTTGAGACTTCTAGATAAGACGTATAAAGAAAGTCATAAAATTTATGAGATTCTTACTTATGAAGAAATTAAAGATATCGCAATGCTGAGTGATGATAAAAAAGGTATGGAAAAGCAGAAATTGTTTTAACATAAGTATAAATTCCGATCTGAACAGCCAAATACAGAATTCATTAAACGATTACAGATTACAGATTCTCTCAGAGGTGTTGATAGTGAAAAAAAGGTGCGTGAAGAACACATTAAAAGGAAAAAAAGGAGAAAGAGCAGAAAAAAAGAAGAATTAAACGCTTCAACTCTTTAAAGAGGAAAGAACTCGAAGAAAATTTTTTAAAGCTGAAAGAAGTGTCTGGGCAAGAAGAACTGAATGTTAATGAAAGTGATATTGAAAATGATTTTGATCCAGAAAAACATGACCAGGAAATAAAAGAAATTTTTATTGATGATTATTATGCCATTCAAGACAAATAATGTCCAAAATTTCCTTATGATGAGGCAATCGATATTGAAAATTGGGACCATTGTACTGGGCCATGTAAAAGTGATGAGTGCAGTAAAGAACAGCTTGAAGAAAGCGCTTCTGAAGAATCAGATGTTGAGGTTAGGGACTATAATAGTAATTCTAAGTCAGACTTTGAGAAAGAAATAATTGAGTCAACTCATACAGGAAGGAAAATGATTAGAATGAAATCCTGGTTTGTTAAGCAATTTCTAAACCAGATTTTGATAAGGATTACAATTAAGATTATGAAGATACGATTGGTGATATTAGTTTAAAATATCAATTAGATATTATTATTAGATATCAGTTTAGATTATGAAGATATGATGTTTAGATTATGAAGATGTGATTGGTGATATGATGTCAGATTCAAATGTAGGAAGGTATTGCCAAATGACTTTGGAATGACAGTTGATGAAATAAATTCCGAAATTGTGAGTAGTAGTAGAAAGAAAAGAATATTCAAACAGAGTATAATCAAAATAGTTAAAAAAAAACAGAATTTGTTCTTGATTATTAAATGA
>KK122592.1:121360-176320 GCA_000611955.2 Stegodyphus mimosarum | reverse complement strand
AAAATTTTTTTTTTTTTTTTAAAAAAAAAAAAAAAAAAAAAAAAAAAAAAAAAAAAAAAAACTGAAACTTTATTTGCAAATGGGGACAGAAAAAGTTTCATCACTATCGCTTTCATCTTTACGCAATCTGTTGACGCATCATTTAAACCAAGCATTTTCCTAATCATTCTTTTAATAAAAAGGACATTTTGAGCTGCCTGCAGGAGATAAAGATTTGTTTTATCTGATGAAATGTTGACTGCGTATGATATTAATCCAAACAAGTTTAAGAGTAAAGTAATATATTCCCTAAAAATGATTCGTTAGTAAAAAAAAATTTTCTTCGAAAAATTCCTCGCGATGGAAATAATTTAAGATGGTAACGTCTTTGCGTTGCTGTACTATCCAGTCAATATACACCGAGAAACGCTAATGTCCTCGGGAAAAAAAAAGAAGAAGAAACGTGCTCTCTTGAAGATGCATTGAAGAGTCTCGAATTAAAAAAAATATTTTAGTTTTCTATAAGTTTTAATAATAAAAACATTAGATGTTCGACAAAAATGGTAAAATTTCTTTAAAACACTTTACTACAATAGCCAGTATAAAATAAAGATAACCTAAACTAATAAATTTTCTGATGTGGAACTGGAAAGATTGTAAACACGCTAGAAGACTGAAGAGAGGTAATGGGAATGGTAGTGTATTAGGCTGAATATATAACTGTTAGATCGATGAGAGTAAGAAAAACGTGGGTTTATGATGAAGACATGTACGACCATCTCTTAAATTCTCATTATTGGTTAAATTCATCAGTCAGGCAACTTACTAAAGTTCTTGTGCCGTATGGTGAAAGGTCGCCTGTTGAAGCTCATGTGGGAAAGTTTGACTATACGATAAGTGTGGTTAAACGTTCTGCTATTTTCGTCATACAATTAGTTACATTTAGATACTGGAAACATACTGAAGTTTGGGTCTAAATTTTCATTTTCAAAATTAAATCCTAAATGCTGTGTTTGCCATTTGTTTTTTCCCTTTTCTTTATTCTTTTTCATTTTTGTTTGGAAAAGCAGACACTTTCATCAAATTTCTATTGGCTTATAAACTAATGCTAGCATTGAGCTTTCTGGGCGGAGTAAGAGATCAGTGTAAAGAAGGTAACATATACCTAATCATTTCATTGTGTCTCATTCAATATCTGGCTGCCGGCATAAGAAACAGAACTGGCAATAAACTTACCTTTAAAATGCTTCCCTTCTGTTGTATTTATGTTCTTAAGCATCAAGCAGTAAGTATTATTTGTTAGACTTAGTGAGGTAGATCTTCTGGCATGTTTGCAACTTGTTTTTATCTTTACGCTTTTCGAGAATTTACGAATTAGCAAAATAAAAATCTACGAGCTTCTTTTTTTTCAAAATTATGAAATATTGCTGAGGGGAGAGCAATTGCTTCGAAGCTGTATTGCGGGTGATAGGAAGCATCTAAGATGGAAAAAAATGGTCTATAAGGTCACTGTCTTAGTGATTGTCGTCACAGCAACAATAGTGACAAGCACTCAAATTCCGTCAAAATTGTAGTGTCTACCGTAGCTTTTACTGTTGCAGATAAAGATACAGTTACAAATTTCAGCTGTATGGTGATTTATTGACCTTTGCGTTATTAGGCATATAGTTTATAATTATTTATTATTTTATAAAGCATATCTTATTAGAAGCTTCGTGTTAAAAACTTAGTTTTGTAAAAAATGAATATTGTTGGCAACGCGCTGTACCGACGATATAGAGAAAATACTTAATTCAACGCATGCGAGCTGCAGATGTGAGATGTGATTGTTGAACTCACGCTCTGAACTTTAAAAAAGAAGCTATTTTATGTTATTCTATATATAGTTTGATAGTTTTCCTGTACGTTGTGAGGTGTTAATGAATCGCCTTTTTTAAAAAAATTAACGGTTAATCTTTACATTATGGTAACTTGGCGGTTTTTTGGCGAAAATTTGGCGAGCAACCTTGCTACAGCAACCTACCAGTTTGTTTGGGGGACGCCATTTTGTTTTCACGAAGTAAAGGTTTTTTTTTTTTTTTTTCTTTTAACTCAACATTTTTTCCAACAATCTGCTAGCCGAATTACGTTTATGCTAGAATTTTTATGGAACAAAAGTGCTTAATCATGACGAAGATTAGGTGCGAAATTGTTTCCAAGTGCTTATTAGCTAAAATCACGATCGGAATTTTCCGAAAAGTAGTGGAACAAACGTGCACAGAAATTTGTTTTTACAGGGCAAATTTGTATATGAAACATGTAAATAATTTTTCTCGTAAATTAGAAAAATTTCCACGAAAATGCAGGAAAATTTTGTGAATCTTTGAAGCTGGTAAAAAAGGACATATATGAAATTACCTCATCGCTAAAAAGTATGTATACTATGCAAGCTTTTATATGTTCAGCTTGCATATACCCTTTCCAAGGATGAACATTTGCACGTATAAAATAAATAAAATATGCAAGATATTACATTAATTTTCTTTTCCCTCTAAATTATCCATTATAAAAGTCACCTGCGAATTTATAAGGCAAACATTAAAAATGGTTGCAAATACTTAGTGTCAAATATTTAACTTATTTCCATGCAGGTTTACTTGTACTGAAATGGATTGCAAAATGCTACAAACGCATAATGCACAAAATGACTATCATTTAATTAAAATATAAATAAATTAAAGAACACTAATTAAAATATAAATAAACATATACATTAAATTAATAAAAATTATTGTTATTATTATAATTTTTATCGCCTTACTAAAATGTCGCCAAAAGTCGCCAAACTATCAGTTACCATAATGTAAAGATTAACCAAATTAACTCCTAAATGAATGATTGATTGAATTTTCTAAGGATATACTACAAAGTAATTGGCGCCCAACTCGCGGCAGAAGTATAGAGTTGCAGAACGCGTTGAATTTACTTTTGTTTTAGGATACTTCATATAAATGTTATGATAGCCATTTTTGTTGTCTTATAATGAAAGGAATGGATCTTCTTACCCCAGAGATGCATTGATAACATCTATCCCGATGTGTATGATTAAGATAAGTAATTTTGACTTAAAATTATTGAATAATATTTGATTATTTATAGTATTAGAGTTTTAATTGATACCAAGTTTTGACAAATGTGTGACTTGTAAGTATTGTGAACCAGTAGTGTTTATTTCCAATTATTGCGAAGTTGATTTCTTTTGTATGACTCTAAGTACTTAAAATTATCAACGATGTCTAAGGACTGAAGAACGAATTTAAATACATTTAAAATTTAAACAAGTATAAAATTAGAATATTAGGCTTTAACAGCTTTAGTGTGAACTTTAACTGAGACATTACGACTGTGATTAAATTTCGCAAAAGACAAAATGTCCTTTTTGGGTAGAAGGAGAAAAGAAGATTTGAAACTTCTTGCCCTTGAACTGGATTTAGTCGTGGCAAACAATCTAAAAGTGGTACAATTAAAAGAACTCATAACGAAATCCGATAATTATGATGAAGAATTAGGAAAAATACGTTAACTAATATAATAGAAGAAAGACTTGAGAACCAGAAACAAGCTGAATTAGTACGTATTGCTCAAGAAGAAGCTGCTAAGGAAGAGAAATTAGCCAAAGAAAAAGAAGAAGAACGAGCTTATGAATTGGAACGCTTGAGACTTCAACTTGAAGTTTAGAAGACACTTCTCTCCACTCCTGTTGTTGAGGTTGAAAAAACTAGTTGAGATCGTGAAAGAATTTTACCTAAATATTATCCTAAGGATAATGACATGGCCTTGTTCTTAAATCTTTTTGAGAGACAACTGAAGTTTTTAAAGGTTCCAGAAGAAACTTGGGTTCCGTATTTAGTGGGATCGTTACCAACAGAAATTGGAAAATTGATTGCTCGTGAGCCAGAAGAGGAATTAAGAGATTACCAAAAGATGCTTCTAAAGAGATATAAGCTCACCGCTGATAAATTTAGACAACTGTTCGCTTTACATCGGAAGAAACCAGTGATTTCAACTTTGAACTGACCAATTATTTTGAAAATTGGCTTAGAGAATTAAACATTACAAAATTTGATGATTTGAAGCAACTCATTATAGCTGACCAAATGAAAAAGAGAGTTACTCAAGAAATAAGGGATCACTTTTTGGATATTTGGCCGAACTTAAACTCACCTGCAGAATTAGCAGAAAAGTTGGACACTTACGATTGTTTACATAATAATGAAAGTAAAGTTGCAATCTCAGCAACTCGAAAGAAAACTTCCAATTCGGAGGGTGGTATCCCAAAATCCACACCAGTGAAGAAGACATATTTCAATGTAAAAGATAAACAAACCCTCTCTTGCTATGGTTGTCGAAAAGTTGGATTTGCTAAATCAAAATGCCCAGATTGTCAGCACTCCACGAGTTCAACCTCAGCTCGTTTTGACAATATTTGTATACAAAAGTTAGGCAACACTAAGACAACTGCAGTGATGAATATCTCCATTAATGGAATATATGGCACAGCTTGTGCGGATAGTGGAGCAAGTCATTCAATCGCTGGAAAAAAAATCTACCAAATCTTAAAAGAAGATGGGATAAAGTTCGAGAAATTCTCTTGCATTGTTTGTCTCGCTAACGGCAGCCAAACAACAAAAGATGTTTACACAACTTATGTGAAACTTGGCCTTGAAGCACGGACACTGATAGCTCTTCCTGATGCTACAGGTAATCGAACACTGTTGGAGAAAACTTCCTAAATGAAGCTGGAGTAGTTCTAAACATTCGTGAGCAAAAGTGGTTTTTGGTGACAATCCAAATAAATACTTTCGATTTGCTGAAAGAGTTCAAGTCTAATCCTGTGACATGTTAACAAATCCTTGCCTACTACGTCCAGACGAAGATAAAAATCTAACTGAAGAGCAGTGAACACGATTGAATGCCTTATTAGAACCAACTCCTTGCATCGAGCACCGAATTGATACAGGTGACTCACCTCCAATGGCTACAACCTCTTACAGACTATCTCCAGCAAGAAAGGAGATTTTGAAGAAAGAAGTCGATGCACTTCCTGCATCAGGCCGGATCGAAGAGTGCGATTCACCATATGCAGCACCCGTTGTTTTAGTTCCCAAGCCGAACGGTGACTTTTGATTATGTATTGACTACAGGAAACTGAATTCTCTGACTAAGTCTGATCCATACACGCTGCCTAGTATGGATGAACTTCTTCATAATGCAAAGCAAACAAATACATGTCTACCATAGACTTAAAATTAGGGTATCACCAAGTTAAGATGTACCCTCCAGACAAAGACAAAAACTGCCTTTGTATGCCAGTTTGGAGTTTATGGATTCACCAGGATGCCTTTGGATTGAAGACGGCACCAGCCACCTTCCAAAGATTAATGGATATTTTACGGAATGGATTAAAAATCAACACTCTTACTTATTACGATGATATTATTGTGATGCCTTCTACTTTTGAGGAGCATCTCGAAGACTTGCGCTTAGTGTTTCATCGACTGTTAAAATTCAAGCTTCATGCCAATCGAAACAAATGTCATTTTGCTTGTTTTAAAGTGAATTTAAGAAATTTAAAGAAAATCTTGGACATTATATCACAAGTTCTGGAATTGAAGTAGACCCTGCCAGAGTAAAAGTCATTCAACAAATTCCCTCACCAAAGAATGTGAAGCAAGTATAGAGTTTCCTCCAAACTTTCAGCTGGTATGGAAGCTACATTCCTAATTTTTAGATCGCAAGACCATTGAGTAATCTCCCGAAGAAGCACTCCACTTGGAAATGGGGACAGGAAGAACAAACTGCATTTGAATTCCTAAAAAAAGCTTGACTTGTCCACCCGTATTAAAACAAGTAGATGAGACCAAACCTTTTGTTCTCAGAACGGCTGCCTCAAATTACGCACTGGGTGCTGTCCTTATCCAAGGGCAAGAACAAGAAGTACACCCAATTGAGTATGCAAGTCCGCTGTTAACGTCATTCGAAAGAAACTATTCGACCACAGAGGTGAAGCCCTTGCAGTTGTATGGGCATTAGAAAAGTTTCGCGGATATGTGGAAGAATCTAGAATAACTGTAGCGACGGATCACCAACAGCTGAAATGGTTGTTGAGCATAAAGACACCAACCGGTAGACTTGCACGTTGGGCTTTCCAAATTCAATCTTACGACTTAGAGGTACAATACATACTAGGAAAATCGAATGTTATCGCTGACATGCTATCTCGCCCTGCCTGTGAACACAAGGAGCTCTCTTGTGATTTGTGCACGGTAACTGTTGATCTGCCCATCAGAAAAGCAAGTGACATTCGAGCAGAGCAATTAAAGGATAACGATTTAAAGAAAATCATTGACTGTTTCAAGAGCGGCTCTAGTGATGAAAACTACGCAAACTGGACAAGCCGTAGTTATCTTATGTCCCAAGGAGTACTGTATTCGTACGCTTCAGACACAGAATCAGAAGAAGCGCAACTCGTCGTTCCAATCCAGGAATGAGAGAATGTTTTGAAAGAGTACTATGACGCACCAACCGCAGGACACTATGGAGCAGAGGGAACTTATCACAAAATAGCATTACGTCCAGGAATGCGAAAATACATCTCAGAGAACGTTCGTAATTGTATGGAATGTAACAGGTATAAACCTGGCAACCAAAAGCCCGCTGGACTTTTGAGGACACCTATATATTCCCAAAGGTTCGAAATCCTAGCCATAGATCTTTTTGTTCCTCTACCCGAGGCTGTGAATGGACATAAATGGATCTTCATTATTGAAGATACAAGTACTAAGTGGGTGGAACCTTTCGCCCTTAAAAACGCCACTGCCAAAGAGTGTGATATAACTCTTATAGATGAGGTGTTTCTTCGCTATGGGTTTTCAGGTCGGCTTATAAGCGACAATGGCACGCAATTTATTAGTGCTGTTTTACAACAAGTTTGCTATTTACTCGATATAACTTAAGTGTTAACACCTGTTTATTACCCTCAGGCAAGCCCTGTAGAACGCAAGAATAAGGATTTGAAGCAAAAGGTCAGTAACGTTCATACTACATGGTTTGAGAAACTACCAACAATACGATTTGTGTTAAATGCAACAAAAATGTGACACGCAGCCTTCCTCCAGTTTGGAAGGGAACTCAGAACTCCAGATGATATAAAACCTGACATCAAACCAATAATCGAAAATGAGAATTTTGTTAAGAAATCACTCCTTATCTTAGAAAATTTGCAAATATTTCAACCGAAATTAAGGATCTCGTCGAACGAAAGTAAGACCAAAGAAACAAGTATGGAGACCAAAACCGGCGTTGTGCAATTCAGTACTCAGCTGGAGACAAAGTATGGGTAACGTTACACCCTATTAGCAATAAGGCCAAAAAAATGGTCCGCAATTCGCACCCCGACGAGATGGTCCCTACATAATATTAAAGACGCATTCTCCTGTGAGCTATGAAATAGCTGATATTAAAGATACAAACGTGCCTCTTGGAACGTATCATACGTCTGCCCTCCGACCATTTAAAGAAATCTCTAATGAAACTGAACCAGTCTATCCGCTTAAGAAAAGAGGAAGACCAAGAAAGAACGTTTCTAAGAATACTTCAAAAAAGAACCAGCCACACAATTCTTCCTCTGGCTACTCACCGAGACCTCTTGGCAGTCGGGGGGGGGCGGAGACTGTAACAAATGAATATCGTCGGCAATGCGCTCTACCGACGATATAGAGAAAAATACTTAATTCTACGCACACTAGCTGCAGAAGTGAGATGTGTTTGAACTCACGTTCTGATTCTTAAAAAAAAAGCTATTTTATGTTATTCTATATATAGTTTGCTAGTTTTCCTATATGTTGTTGTGAGGTGTTAATAAATCGCCTTTTTTTAAAAAATTAACTCCTAAATGATTGACTGATTGAATTTTCTAAAGATATACTACAGTCTTTCTTATTTCGTTTTCCAGAGGTTTCTTTTTTCATGTACCATTTCGAAAAATAAGAAGAAAAAAAAAGTGAGACTTGTATAATTAGAAGTGGTGTGGTGAATGATCGATCTACTACCAGAATCTATCTTAGTAAATGAAAAGTTCTATTTCTATTGCACATGTATTTTATGTGACTTTCAATTGGATGCATTTCTGTGTTTTTTTAGGAGGGGGTAAGGAAAAACAGAGCATATAAAGTATAATCATTTTTGGTATAATCAATATTTATAAATCATTAATAATTAATTTATAATTATAATTATTAATGAACATGTGTAGAATATAATCAAGATTTTTGTTTAACAACAATAAAGAACATTAACAAGAAATAGTTAAATGTCATATCATACTAAGTTATCCATCGCAAATATGGAAACGTACACACAAACATGTTAAGTAGATCGGGTTAACATCCAAAAGACAAAAAATGAAATTAATGGCAAAATGATTGTTTACAGTTAGAAATTTTGGCCCTTAAACTCTCAAAAGCAGTACCATGATCCCGAAATGAAAAGTAATATACAGTGAAGTAAATGCTAAGAAAGTTAAATTTATTTGATTCAGTTGGAAAAAATAATAAAATTATTAATTAGTTTCAACACACTTGAAATTTCTATACACCGAGAAACGCTAAAGTCCTCAGGGGAAAAAAAAAGAAAGAAAAAAAACCTTAAAAGGTGCCCTCGTGAAGATGCATTGAAGAGTTCTAGAAATTTCATTGAAGAGTTCTATTGATGGTTCTAGAAATTATTTTTATTTACATTTTTTTTATTATATTGTTAAGTAGGTTAAAGATGTAACAAAGAATTATCTTCAGTTATTACTATATAGTAGAATTATTATGAAATAAATATAAAAATTTATGTTATAGGGCTTTTAATAAACACATTAATCGTAAGTCATTATTACTAAACCTTTATTGATAATGTGAGAAAATTCTTATTTTATTTTTGAAAATCCGTGTGACAGTTTGAGTGCAAAATATAATAGCTTGTATTCAGCAAATATTAGACAGGCCTTCCACATTATAATATGTTTAATTTTTGAAAGAGTACTAAATAATACAACTTGATTTAACAGTTTTGCTAAAGAGTATAGGTTCGTTTAGCTACTTTATGTGGTAGACCCACTTGGCAGGGGAAAATAACAAATAAAGAATCTTTACATAAAGTTGTAGCTCTGTAGATCTTTTATGTGAAATTTCATGTATAACTCCTAGAAGCAGCATAATATAAAGTTACTTAATTTAAAGCGGTTATTCCTTTTCTATATCTTGGAAACTTTCTTTAAAATGAAAAAGAATATTCTTCAAAAGTTAAAGCAATATTAGAATCGTAGAACAAGGGAAGTAAAAAATGAAGAAAGTTTGTAGCTGAAATAGGACATGTAGTAGAGAAGCTTTCTTTATTTAAGAGTAGGAATTGCTCGAGTTCCAAACAAACTAAAATCCTTTGTGAACAGTTATAAATCAAATTTATTTATAATTCGAATTTCTGATCTTTTTAATAATTTATTTTTGAGATACCAAGCTCCATAGTCTTTTGAGGTTACTCACTCAGTCTGGAATCCAAAACGTTTCTCATTTACAGCAGTTTAAAGCAGATCAGATTTATTTAGTTGATGCAATCTGTATAAAAGTGCAACATCTTTAGATTTCGTACTAGGTAAAAGGTTGTAATTGGTAAAAGGTTGGCATAGGTAAAAGATTGATAAGGTAAAATTAGATTGGTGTAGGTAAAAGATTGTGTAGTTTTTATAATAATTTCATTTTTTGTTAACCATAATAAACGACATTCAAGAGCGTCACCAAAAGAATCCTGACTTTTTTTTTATGTTCATGTCTATGGACCATTGAACGGATTATTTGTGGTTTCAGTAGGATCATAGATAGAGCCTACTCAAACCATTAACCATAGTTATTAAACTTCGTTTTAACCACATATGCCAGTTAATTTTTCCTGAATCCTTTCAGTCATACTTTCTTTTGGATATTCCTAAAATTTCTTTCTGGAATGCCTACTCTTCATCCAATTCATTTCTTGCGGTGGGACACACACTATGGTAGATTTTGATACACCAGTTATATCAGATGGCTATGATGGCTTCTTTTAATATTATCCAGCGAAACAATTTTACTAGGAAATGTAAAAACTTTTTTTTTTTGACATCTTGGCAAAGATTTAGAAATTTTAAGTAAATTAAATGCTGTTAATGCATGCACCATTAGATACAGTGTAAGTAACGGTAGGGTCTTTAGCAGGTGCGTATAATTGCAAGACATATGATTATAGGTAATTGAATGTCATAAAACTAGTCTTGTGAAATTTCGATGAATGCAGTACTGATATATTATTTTAAAAAAATCGTAAACCATTTTTCCTTCTTTAGAAAATTTTCTTGTGACAAAAAAGTGGTTTCCTGAAACACAAACATAAGTAAAACAAACAATTGTATTCTCATTTAATTCAAGCTCATTTTATTAAATTCCTTCTTCAACACCGTTCATTTCAATGAGGCGAGAGCATTTTTTAAATTGAATGACATCATCACTTTTTGAACCCATTTCTTCATTACAATTGTTTTTATCGCCTTCCCTCTTTACAAAATCTCCTATTTTAATCAGCTGCTTGGCACTTTCATGTCAGTAGAATATCTCGTTGTATGGCCATTTTCCAGCTCTATTTTGAATTTTCGGTTTCTTTCGGCACAAGGGGTTTCAGCCAAAAAAATGACTAAGGATTTTTCTCTTATGCAGATGCTTGCTACAACGTTTTTAGAGTAAAAATTGTAACTTCACATTTTTTTCAGAGATGTAGCCTTTAGAATCAATTTTATTAACAATTTTAGATGTCGTTCTCACTCAATCTCACCGATTTCTTTTTTCACTTTCTTCGACGTCCTTAATGACTATATTCACAAAATCTTCTCATCCGAACGATTTAGTACATTCTAATATACCCAAAAGCTTATTTTCTGAGAATTCAAGCAAGCTTTTTACTGACGTTGGCCATATCTTCTTCAAAATACGGATTTAAAGTTTGTTTATTTTGGTTCATTTACCGAAAGCGATATGATTTCGATATTAATTTTGATCGAAAACTGCCTCCAAGCTTTTATACATCAGTTGATTTTGAACCAATTCGATCTAAAATCCATTGAAATGATCTTCTTACGCAGTACGTTTTGAAGGTCAGAAATGGTACTAAGATAAATAGAACCAAGATCTGAAGATTAGATCAACGAATTATTGTTCGATGGTAAAACCGCTACTGTTACACTGGGGCGTGTTAGATTCAGTTGATAACTTGAAACGTTGCCTAGTAAGAATAGCACCTTAAATCTCGTATCTTTTTGCTTTCATTAATTTTCAACCTCCAGCACGAAACAGTTTAAAATCAGTCTTCAAATAAATCTAATAAATCTCCTTCACGTCAGTTTTTGAGTTTGCTCTCTAGTAAGGCGGTTCTATTCATGCTTTTAAGCGCACTGGGATCAAAAGATCTGTAAAGAAACAAGGACTTTGCATTAACTCCCATAGCGCGTTGCTGCATAGAAGAAACGTCAATCTTTAGGTATCTTAAAACAATATTTTTTTTATTTAAATATAAAAGTCCTTTTGGACATTTTTTACAAACGCCCTAATTGCATCGGCATTAAAAATCTGAGGCGGTGTATCCTCTCTCTTCAGTTATCTTTTGAAATTTTTTCTAGGTACCTTTTGGAAGCTTGATATGGTCAGTGACGTCGATTCTCTTTGAGTTCTTGCGCTTTGAATTGCAAAATGTTTTATAAATTTCTGGAACCCTCCCATTCTTCCAAAAAAGTCTTTGTTTTTTACTCCACGTTCTTTCAGGTGACTGTACATTTTCGTGAGTCTTTCCGCCAATTATATTATTGCCCAACAGAAGCCTTTTTGTACAACAAACTTCAGTCCAAATGCTGAGTTGATTGCCTTTTCTAGTTTCTCAATAACTGATGCACAGAAATAAGCTGCACATTCTGCGTTTATCGAAGATATTATTGTAACTACACTTCTAATTTCTTTTCCATTTTTAATGATTTTTCATTGATCCTTCGTTCAGATTCAGACATTTTGCAACGTACGATACCATTTTTATGGCATCTTGGCAAGGATTTAGGAATTTTAAATAAATTAAATGCTGTTAATGAATGCACCTTTAGATACAGTATAAGTAACGGTAGACTCTTTAGCAGGTGCGTATAATTGCAAGACATACGATTATAGGTAATTGAATGTCATAAAACTAGTCTTGCGAAATTTCAATGTATGCAGTGCTCATATATTATTTTAAAAAAATCGTAAACCATTTTTCCTTCTTTAGAAAATTTTCTTGTGACAAACAGTGGTTTCCTGAAACACAAACATAAGTAAAACAAACAATTGTATTCTCATTTAATTCAAGCTCATTTTATTAAATTCCTTCTTCAACACCGTTCATTTCAATGAGGCGAGAGCATTTTTTAAATTGAATGACATCATCACTTTTTGAACCCATTTCTTCATTACAATTGTTTTTATCGCCTTCCCTCTTTACAAAATCTCCTATTTTAATCAGCTGCTTGGCACTTTCATATCAGTAGAATATCTCGTTGTATGACCATTTTCCAGCTCTATTTTGAATTTTCGGTTTCTTTCGGCACAAGGGTTTTCAGCCAAGAAAAATGATTAAAGATTTTTCTCTTATGCAGATGCTGGCTACAACGTTTTTAGAGTAAAAATAGTAATTTCACAATTTTTTTTCAGAGATGTAGTCTTCAGAATCGATTTTATTAACAATTTTAGATGTCTTTCTCACTGAATCCGTTTCGCCGATTTCTTTTTCCACTTTCTTCGACGTCCTTAATGACTATATCCACAAAACCTTCTCATCCGAACGATTTAGCACATTCTAATGTACCCAAAAGATTATTTTCTGAGAATTCAAGCAAGCTTTCTACTGACGTTGGCCATATCTTCTTAAGAACACGGATTTAAAGTTTGTTTATTTTGGTTCATTTACCGAAAGCGATATGATTTCGATATTAATTTTGATCGAAAACTGCCTCCAAGCTTTTATACATCAGTTGATTTTGAACCAATTCGATCTAAAATCCATTGAAATGATCTTCTTACGCAGTACGTTTTGAAGGTCAGAAATGGTACTAAGATAAATAGAACCAAGATCTGAAGATTAGATCAACGAATTATTGTTCGATGGTAAAACCGCTACTGTTACACTGGGGCGTGTTAGATTCAGTTGATAACTTGAAACGTTGCCTAGTAAGAATAGCACCTTAAATCTCGTATCTTTTTGCTTTCATTAATTTTCAACCTCCAGCACGAAACAGTTTAAAATCAGTCTTCAAATAAATCTAATAAATCTCCTTCACGTCAGTTTTTGAGTTTGCTCTCTAGTAAGGCGGTTCTATTCATGCTTTTAAGCGCACTGGGATCAAAAGATCTGTAAAGAAACAAGGACTTTGCATTAACTCCCATAGCGCGTTGCTGCATAGAAGAAACGTCAATCTTTAGGTATCTTAAAACAATATTTTTTTTATTTAAATATAAAAGTCCTTTTGGACATTTTTTACAAACGCCCTAATTGCATCGGCATTAAAAATCTGAGGCGGTGTATCCTCTCTCTTCAGTTATCTTTTGAAATTTTTTCTAGGTACCTTTTGGAAGCTTGATATGGTCAGTGACGTCGATTCTCTTTGAGTTCTTGCGCTTTGAATTGCAAAATGTTTTATAAATTTCTGGAACCCTCCCATTCTTCCAAAAAAGTCTTTGTTTTTTACTCCACGTTCTTTCAGGTGACTGTACATTTTCGTGAGTCTTTCCGCCAATTATATTATTGCCCAACAGAAGCCTTTTTGTACAACAAACTTCAGTCCAAATGCTGAGTTGATTGCCTTTTCTAGTTTCTCAATAACTGATGCACAGAAATAAGCTGCACATTCTGCGTTTATCGAAGATATTATTGTAACTACACTTCTAATTTCTTTTCCATTTTTAATGATTTTTCATTGATCCTTCGTTCAGATTCAGACATTTTGCAACGTACGATACCATTTTTATGGCATCTTGGCAAGGATTTAGGAATTTTAAATAAATTAAATGCTGTTAATGAATGCACCTTTAGATACAGTATAAGTAACGGTAGACTCTTTAGCAGGTGCGTATAATTGCAAGACATACGATTATAGGTAATTGAATGTCATAAAACTAGTCTTGCGAAATTTCAATGTATGCAGTGCTCATATATTATTTTAAAAAAATCGTAAACCATTTTTCCTTCTTTAGAAAATTTTCTTGTGACAAACAGTGGTTTCCTGAAACACAAACATAAGTAAAACAAACAATTGTATTCTCATTTAATTCAAGCTCATTTTATTAAATTCCTTCTTCAACACCGTTCATTTCAATTGAGGCGGTAACTTGAAACGTTGCCTAGTAAGAATAGCACCTTAAATCTCGTATCTTTTTGCTTTCATTAATTTTCAACCTCCAGCACGAAACAGTTTAAAATCAGTCTTCAAATAAATCTAATAAATCTCCTTCACGTCAGTTTTTGAGTTTGCTCTCTAGTAAGGCGGTTCTATTCATGCTTTTAAGCGCACTGGGATCAAAAGATCTGTAAAGAAACAAGGACTTTGCATTAACTCCCATAGCGCGTTGCTGCATAGAAGAAACGTCAATCTTTAGGTATCTTAAAACAATATTTTTTTTATTTAAATATAAAAGTCCTTTTGGACATTTTTTACAAACGCCCTAATTGCATCGGCATTAAAAATCTGAGGCGGTGTATCCTCTCTCTTCAGTTATCTTTTGAAATTTTTTCTAGGTACCTTTTGGAAGCTTGATATGGTCAGTGACGTCGATTCTCTTTGAGTTCTTGCGCTTTGAATTGCAAAATGTTTTATAAATTTCTGGAACCCTCCCATTCTTCCAAAAAAGTCTTTGTTTTTTACTCCACGTTCTTTCAGGTGACTGTACATTTTCGTGAGTCTTTCCGCCAATTATATTATTGCCCAACAGAAGCCTTTTTGTACAACAAACTTCAGTCCAAATGCTGAGTTGATTGCCTTTTCTAGTTTCTCAATAACTGATGCACAGAAATAAGCTGCACATTCTGCGTTTATCGAAGATATTATTGTAACTACACTTCTAATTTCTTTTCCATTTTTAATGATTTTTCATTGATCCTTCGTTCAGATTCAGACATTTTGCAACGTACGATACCATTTTTATGGCATCTTGGCAAGGATTTAGGAATTTTAAATAAATTAAATGCTGTTAATGAATGCACCTTTAGATACAGTATAAGTAACGGTAGACTCTTTAGCAGGTGCGTATAATTGCAAGACATACGATTATAGGTAATTGAATGTCATAAAACTAGTCTTGCGAAATTTCAATGTATGCAGTGCTCATATATTATTTTAAAAAAATCGTAAACCATTTTTCCTTCTTTAGAAAATTTTCTTGTGACAAACAGTGGTTTCCTGAAACACAAACATAAGTAAAACAAACAATTGTATTCTCATTTAATTCAAGCTCATTTTATTAAATTCCTTCTTCAACACCGTTCATTTCAATGAGGCGAGAGCATTTTTTAAATTGAATGACATCATCACTTTTTGAACCCATTTCTTCATTACAATTGTTTTTATCGCCTTCCCTCTTTACAAAATCTCCTATTTTAATCAGCTGCTTGGCACTTTCATATCAGTAGAATATCTCGTTGTATGACCATTTTCCAGCTCTATTTTGAATTTTCGGTTTCTTTCGGCACAAGGGTTTTCAGCCAAGAAAAATGATTAAAGATTTTTCTCTTATGCAGATGCTGGCTACAACGTTTTTAGAGTAAAAATAGTAATTTCACAATTTTTTTTCAGAGATGTAGTCTTCAGAATCGATTTTATTAACAATTTTAGATGTCTTTCTCACTGAATCCGTTTCGCCGATTTCTTTTTCCACTTTCTTCGACGTCCTTAATGACTATATCCACAAAACCTTCTCATCCGAACGATTTAGCACATTCTAATGTACCCAAAAGATTATTTTCTGAGAATTCAAGCAAGCTTTCTACTGACGTTGGCCATATCTTCTTAAGAACACGGATTTAAAGTTTGTTTATTTTGGTTCATTTACCGAAAGCGATATGATTTCGATATTAATTTTGATCGAAAACTGCCTCCAAGCTTTTATACATCAGTTGATTTTGAACCAATTCGATCTAAAATCCATTGAAATGATCTTCTTACGCAGTACGTTTTGAAGGTCAGAAATGGTACTAAGATAAATAGAACCAAGATCTGAAGATTAGATCAACGAATTATTGTTCGATGGTAAAACCGCTACTGTTACACTGGGGCGTGTTAGATTCAGTTGATAACTTGAAATGTTGTCTAGTAAGAATAGTACCTCAAATCTGGTATCTTTTTGCTTTCAATAATTTTCAACCTCCAGCACGAAACAGTTCAAAACCAGTCTTCAAATAAATCTAATAAATCTCCTTCACGTCAGTTTTTGAGTTTGCTCTCTAGTAAGGTGGTTCTATTCATGCTTTTAAGCGCACTGGGATCAAAAGATCTGTAAAGAAGCAAGGACTTTGCATTAACTCCCATAGCGGGTTGCTGCATAGAAGAAACGTCAATCTTTAGGTATCCTAAAACAATATTTTTTTATTTAAATATAAAAGTCCTTTTGGACATTTTTTACAAACACCCTAATTGCATCGGCATTAAAAATCTGAGGCGGTGTATCCTCTCTCTTCAGTTATCTTTTGAAATTTTTTCTAGGTACCTTTTGGAAGCTTGATATGGTCAGTGACTTGGATTCTCTTTGAGTTCTTGCCCTTTCAATAGCAAAATGCTTTATAAATTTCTGGAACCATCCCATACTTCCAAAAAAGTCTTTGTTTTATACTCCACGTTCTTTCAGGTGATTGTGCATTTTGGTGAGTCTTTCCGCTAATTATATTACTGCCCAAGCCGTTTTGTACACCAAACTTCAGTCCAAATCCTGAGTTGAGTAAGTTTTCTAGTTTCTCAATAACTGGCGTACGGAAATAACCTGCATATTCTGCCGATATCGAAGATATTTCTGTGACTGCCTTTATAATTTTTCCATTTTTTAATGATTTTTCATTGTTCCTTTGTTCAGATTTAGACAGTTGCAACGTGAGATACCATTTTCTTCTTTTAACAAACGATTTAAAATTTGTATTTTCGTCTCCAGGAAAATAAATTTTCTTTAAAAGTACTTTTCTTATATTCAGATATAGGTTGGAACTGAACTTTAATTTCTTTTATGTTCTTGTTTAATTTTATTCAGCAAATCAGTTTTTTTTCCGCATCTTCGTTAAGGTTTAGAAATTTAATGGAGGTAAATATTGCAAATCACTAGGAAAAGTGCTATGTTGTAACGGTAAACTCTTAAACAGGTCTGTGCTTGCCAGACGTACGAAGATAGGTATCTGATTCTCATCACACTAATATTGTGAAATATAATGTAGCAGTGCTGATATGTTTTCGAAAAATTCTGAAATTATATCAAAAGTTATTAAATTTCTTTTCATCTACTGTGCCAATTACGTTTTTAAATTATAGATTGTTTGGTTTAAATTCTTCGAGATATAGTCCTAAAAGGATATCTTGTGTAATTGTTCCCTAATTTGTTTATTATTAATTTTAGTAACTGATTACTTTTGTTAAAGTGGTTATTTAAGAGTTTGAGCTGTTTATTATTAAGAGCTGTAATTCTACTTAATTTTGGTATTGTTAATCTTTTGACTTAAAGGGGATTTTTATTTAACCTATTTAATTTATGCTTAAAAAACTTGATTTAGTTCTGTTTGGTCGTTATGTTGGTTTCTTAAATTTAAAATTTTTCTTTTGTTAGATTAGTTTGATTTTTAAACATAATTGCTTTTCTAATTTAATTCTGTTTAATATTTACCCCTCTTTCCTGTAAAGTTATTGAATTCTTATTTTCTGACTCAGATGGTAATTATCGACGGTTTGTGATGTAGCGCAACTCTGTGTAATAGAGTTAAAACTCGGTTATTAGAATTTGCTTAAAACTATAATTTCGATAATTTGTAAAACTTTATGCAACAAAAAGATTTCAATTCTTATAATGCGCTAAAATTATTTTCTTATCTACGCTGTAAACGGCGTCTTTTTACTCTTCAAGGTGACTTTACTTGTTTCAGTCTGTCTGCCATATGTGCGGATTTTAAAATTTTGCACCCTCTAACGAGGCTACCATTCTGTATGTGCTTATTATGTAACTGGTTCACTACAGGGGCGAAATTTGGCGTGTCAGTGGTCATCCCTGTTGGATCGGCAGCTCGATGCGAGGGTAGCAGCGGAATGTTTTCGAAATCAAATGAAACGGGTGGCTCACCTCAGTCGCTAGCCTTGGAGTGCAATGATGGAAGATGCGCGATTTGTGCCAAGTTTTGAAAGCCTGACTGTCTAGTTATCCCTTAAGAAGCGCAGGAGAGGTGCATGGAAAGTTTAGTGTTTGGCGACTCTCCGCCTCATTTCTTCGCCAAGCTCGAGACTTTTCACCGTGAGAAGAAAAACGCCGGTGTGGGATTCGAAAGAGGGAGTTTGTTAGAACGGCACGTTTTTTCTATGGAACCATCTGAAGAAGTTGAACCTACTACAGCATGGCAGCGTTAGACCCTGCAGACGGTCTCAAGAGAAGAAACAGAACATGGGCGATTGTCGTCCTGAAGTAGTTCATTATTCTATACTGTTTCCCTTCTTTTTATTTTCCAAATGTTTCTTATTGGAATCAAGTTTTCATCAGCTATCGTGGAGCTTTTGATGCTCCTAATCTTGCTGAGTAAATTATAACGGCACCCACCGAAAATTACCAATGTCGCCTGCAGGTTGACAGTTTTATTATCTTTTGCCAACTACATAGATATTTATGAAATGAAAATTCTTGTTTTTTGAACGATGAAAATTCAAATTTATTTCATTCCGGTTGTGGCATTCTCACAGATACCTCCATTCAAGAGATGGCGCCACCTATCAAATCCAGTTCATAATCTGAGCAGAGAAGTAACGTCAGTGATCACGCCGACTTCGGCGGAAATCGTACGCAACGCTGGCATGAAGTGTGATCCGAACTCTACTTCAGTTTTCATGTATTTTTTCATTGTAATTTAGTACTTAATGTATTCCTCTATTACAGTTGAAATATCTACCCTTGTTTCTGTCAATTATATTATGCAACATAAAGGCAACCTCCAAACGGGGAAAGTCAGTTTTTTTTAATGCAGTATTTTTATAGAACTAACATGAATTAGAGTTTTCTTCCGCAAATCACCCAGTAAATGTAAACACAGCTAACATTGGCGATAATAGTTCAAACCTGGTAACCCGTCAGATTCAACCGATTCGTTTGTTCGAAGGTTGCAACCATTGCTCTTACGTCGATTTTTGTTCAATTACCGCCTTCGATGTTCGCATTTGCAGATTTAAACTTTTTCATATGTTCTTATTATTTTTTCGGATGTTCACGTTACTTTTAAGAATTTTGAATAATGAATAGATAGAAAAATTTTCATATAATTGGTGAAGTTTTCGGAGACTGATGCTTGTTCGTGGAAGAAACTATGGCGAGAGGGGATGAATGATAATCGGAAACACGAATATGTTGATTTTTTGTGCAATATGTTTATTTTTTTGTGCAAAATAAAAAAATAAGTATGAGAAGAATATAATTTATTACTAAAAAGACTTTTATGTAATCAGATAGTTGCAATTCACTTTCTATTTAAATGAGGATATTTGCTGATTTCATTATGTGATGATAATGGATTTTCATAGTTTTGGAAGTACTTTGAAATTATGCGATGAAGATATTAATTATAAAAGTAGCTTTTTAATTTTATGCTTTTATAATTTCCTTAGAAACTGCACTGTTAAGAACAGGAATATTTTGGAATTTTGTAATACTGAAAGAGGTTCAAAAACAGATCCGAGCTTTACTAATTTTTTCCGTTAAAGAGATAACTTTGTGAAGAAAGGGTTTATTATTACAAAGATCTCATTATTAGATTATTATATCACTTCCGTTAAGCTTAATATATTGTTTTCCGTGATAATTTTAATTTAATACAAATTTATTTTCGTATATCACGTTTAATCGTTAATTTTACATCCATATGCTTAATATATTGTTTTCTCTGCTAACTGTCTCTCTGCTAACTCTCTCTCTCTCTGCTGAATTTATGTCATTTATTATTTAACTTATTTTGATTATATGCATTAAATATCACGTTTACGCGGCTTACTTCCATGTGTTTAATAACCGTACGCCGCTCATCGTCGACGTCAATCAACCGTTGGTAAGCTTGGCGAGCAAAACTGCAACGGCGCCAACGGGTGCTTTGCGGAAGTGCGTCCATGAATTAACTTGCAAATTAACAATTGCGGTTATTTTAAGTGTCCCGGTGTTCACCAACCTGTAATATGTTAGTAATATGAAATAACAATAATGAATTCCTTAGTGAATTAAGCATTAAAATATGCCTATTCCATTCTGGAATTATCCCTTAAGTTATTAAATTATCCCATGTATTGACTCAGCATAGCGTCAACACCATATGGTGACCTTTCGGATGAATAATTTCGTCTAATCATCGAATATGCATGCCGAAAGTCCTATTTCGAACACTCGTGTTGAGGAATTTACGGCAAACAAGGTAAGCGTTAAAACTCCCCCTTTTTGGTCAGAAAAACCAGATATTTGTTCTTCCAAATTGAAGCACAGTTCTGAATTGCTAATATTACCCAGGACCAGACTAAATGTCACTATCTTGTAGCACAAATAAAACCGAAAGTAGTAGACAATATATGAGATACAATCCAAAGTGAACGGCATGATAAATATGTAGCTGCTAAAGAGAGACTTTTAAGTACTTTTAAAGAAAGCGAAATTATAAAATTGCTTACAGGAATTTCCCTTGGCGATATGAATAATTCAATTATTGTGTAAAACGCCCTCACTTGCTACAACAAATATAACGGATAAAGTTTGCGAACCTTATGGCTTGGCAAATTGCCAGAAGCCATTAAAAATAATTTGAATATAGGTAATGAAAATTTGGATAAATTATCGATAATGGGGGGATAAACTATTTGAAATCAACTCAATCGCAGAAGTTTATTCCTCTTGTGCGGATACCTCTGTAATGAATGCTGTGCTTCATGAAAACTCTTTAACTTCGAAAAACAAATTTCAGAACTGAATGTGCACAGAAAGTCTAGAAGGAAATATCGACACTCTCACTTAATCCAAGCAAGAGTCGTAGACATTCGAGAAAAAACTATGGTTCCTGGTGGATCATAATGCTACTATCATTTAAAATTTGGTGATAAATGTTATCCTAAAAAATGTAAAAGCACTTGTAGCTGGAAGGAGTCAGCAGTAGATTCGACGGCAGATTTTGTTGCAGATGAATTAAAGGATTGCCGTAAATACCGATTATTCGTTACTGGTAAAATACCCCCTAGTTTACCAGTCTTTTTTTCTTGCGGACAGCGGTGGTGACGTATCTAACATTCCGGCAACATCAAACCATAAAATGTGTAATTCTTTTAAATTGTATGCTGCAAATAATACCGAAAAATACTGTTTCAAAATTTTAACTCTGGGTTTAGGCCTGCGTCGGTTTTTTTTTTTTTTTTTTGTAATTGCTAAAGTGAATCGAGCTATTTTAGGCGCAGATTTTTTAACCAAATTTAAATTACTAATTGACATGCATAACAAAAAATTAATAGAAACGTCACAAATTTATCACGTCCGAGTCACCAGATGTTCTGGACTCTATGCTGAGTCAATACATGTCATAATATATAAACTTAAATGGTAATTCCTGAATGGATTAAGCATATTTTGATTCACAATATTAAAAGAAGACTTTAGGGTTAGAACATCAGACCAACTCGTTTTTATTTATGTTTTTCTTGTTGCCAATCTAGAGAAACTAAACATCGCAACAACAAAGATAGTATTATACGCAGAGGGAGCTACTACATGTTGACCAGAAAATTGATTACCTTATATTGGGTCTGATTGTTTTTTTTTTTTTTTTTGAAAGATAGCATCAATGGCAAATAACTGATGAGATACAGATCGCAGTAACACCACTAAATGCACTTTGGAAAGGTGATTCTATAAGGCATTTCTCTCACCTTCTTCGCATGCCTTCGTGCTGCAGTGGTCAGCACGATCGACGCGTAACCGAGAGGTCCGCGGTTCGATTCCCGGCGAAGGCTTTGCTCATTTTTCATCTCTCTTGCTTTAAAAAATACCAAATGTCTCTACACTGGCGCCCGAACTAAAAAGGTGGTGGATAATAATTCTCCACCACCATTATTTGGCGATTGGGTCCCCCAAACCCCGATCGCCTTTTAAAAGGGGAGGGGGTATATTTCTCTCGCCTTTTTCGCATGCCTTCATGGTATAGTGGTCAGCACGCTCGACGCGTAATCGAGAGGTCCGTGGTTCGGTTTCCGCCGAAGGCATTGCTCATTTTTCATGTCTTCTGCTTCGAAATAACCTAATGTCTCTACAATTCTTCGAGCGGTACTGTGAGTATATAAAGATCCAACGTGGTGCAGTGGAGTGGAAAGTTGTGTGCGTTTGACAATGGAGAAAAGCAATGAAAAATTGCACTATATTTTGCAATATTATTACGACTAAGGGGAGAACGCTGCGTAAGCTTGTGAAAAAAATTTGTGCTATGTATGCTGAAGGTACCTAATCAAAATCTTGTGCGTGGAAATGTTTCACTGTGGTACTCACTTTTGTTGTGGTAATTTTGACGTGAAGGATGAGTCACGCTCTGGTCGTCTAATCTCTGAAAAGCTATGAAATTTTTGCAAGAGTTCAGCAAAATAAGCACATCAGCAGTGTCAACACTGGTATGGAGCTGGTCAATGACCACAAAACTGTTTTGCACCATTTACAGAATGAATCTTAGTGTCTGGGTTCCGCAGTTGAGCGCGAAGAACATGCTACACGGAATTAACGTCTGAGATGCGCAGCTGAAACGCAATGAACTCGAGACCTTTCTTAAACGTGTCATAACCGGGGATGAAAAATGGATCACATACGACATTCGCAAGCGTAAAAGTGAGTGGATAAAGGACGGAAAGCTGTCACAAGCTGTCTTGAAGCCAGGGTTGTTGCTGAACAAGGTGCTGCTGCTGTGTGTGGTGGGACTCAAAGGGAATCGTCCACCTTGAGCTACTTCCAGTTGGTCAGACGATTAATTCTCAACTCTACAGTGAACGATTACAGAGATTATGATAGACGATTGCAATAAAACGGCCCGAATGGAGTAATAGGAAAAGTGTTGCCTTCCTCCATGACAACGCCCGACCACACACTCCTTTGATAACCTGTCAAAAATTGTACGAGCTCAGTTGGAAAGTTATGATGCACCCACCATGTCCAGAGATCGGAACAAGTGATATTCGATGGTGCAGACATAGCACCATCGAATATCACTTGTTCCGATCTCTGCAGAACTTTCCCAATGGAATTACACAGGTTTCATTCGAAGCCTGACTTAGTTTTTAACCAAAAATTACAGAAGTTCTTCACCAATGGCATCGGTATTCTACCCGAAAGATAGCGAAATATTTTCAATAATAAAGAAGCATATTTGGTTTAAATAAATTCTATTTCACACTATAACAAAATCATTCGCATTTTACTCCAAAAACGTCACAAAAATTTTCCGAGACTCAATATTTTATTTAAAACTGTACTTTCATGTAATAAATAGTATTTAATAATGGAAAGTATATTCTGATTTATGGCTGATCCACTGATTTATAAAAATTGTAAAAGGATTACATCTAAGTTTAACATTATTTTATGTTAAAAGATTATATATTTGCCACCTGCGAAAGACAAAAACATTTTTTTGTAAACATTTCTGCAAACACCATTATACTTTACTTGCTTAATAAATATTTGAGATGTAACTTAATCTGTTTGTTTTCTTTAATAGATTTACATTGTATTAAATTTAATTATGCTGGGTTTTTTCTAAACACAGGAAATGTTTTAATTTGTATGTTCACTGTAGGTTCCTCTTCCAAATTTTGTATTAAATGTATGTTTACACCAGAATGTGAATGTATGATATTTATTAACATTTGCAAGGTTTACTATTATACCAATGAACAGAGTATATATTTAACAATCATTTGGTAACTTGAATTGGCACCTATACTACTTTGAACAATTTTGTAGTAGTATTGTGATAATCTCATTATCCAACGAGCAATCCTAGATGTTAGGTCTTTCAGTTTTAGTACATGGGAAAGTGAAGTGATCACAATAAACCTAAAAACTTTTGCCTAACAGGTATTGTCTGAAATGGGCAGGGACCCAAACTACAGCCAAAGATTTTTTTTCAACAGTACTGAAACTGAAAGGCCCAATATCTGGGATTCCTCATTAGATGATGGGATTATCACAGTATGACTACAAAATTGTTCATAAACCTGGAAAATTAAATTTGACAGCTGATTATTTATCCAAATCTGTAAATGTGGTTCAACTAATTGAAACTTCTACTACACCTGATGTTTTACACACAATTAAAGGCCAACAAGCTCTAGTTGCTTATTGTGTATGTTACCAGCAATGCATGAAACGCGGGCATTTTACAGAATACATTTTATAGAATACCTGGTGCTTTTAGGCAAGGTATGATATATGAGAAGTATTATACACTTTTCTAGGCATTGTGTATAGTACCTAGGCATTCTATAGAATGACAAATGTGCTTTAGGCACTGTGAAGTGTGAAAAAAGGTCATGATAAGTTAGCATTTAAAAGACATTCATTCCTGAAAAGTACAAATGTTATTTTGAAAAAATAATGAAAGACTTCCATTAAAAAACTTTTATACTAAATAAGTAAAAAAAATTAGTGAGATGATATTGGTACACCACAGTAAATTTGTATGCTCCGACTGGAAATTTTTTTTAATTAAATACAGAAAAATCATAGGTTTCACAATAATACCGCTTTTAATACCATTTTCTTTTTCCTGGCAGAGCTGACAAAGGTGGATGTACAGTTCAGCATCATTCTGTGTAACATTTTTGCATCTGGTTTAAAGTTCCTTCAACATTCCCGTGTCAGCAACCAAATGAATTTAATGAAATACGTGAAATAACTAACTCCTTTAACAGGATAAATGAGTTTACTTCTGTTTTCTAAAAACATACCTCACAGCGATACAGCAAACAATAGTTCTGTGGTTCCCTCTTAGCAGTCAGTTTGGCTTTTTTACATCATTTATTAACATCTAGAAGTAGTTTCGGTTATTCAAAAAGAATCGCAGATGTATTTCATACTTTGTCGGTTTGTCATTTAGCATTCTATAAAAATGCCTATACATTGACTGCCAGTTTTCGGCATTCTATAGGATGCCAGATTTCATACTTTGCAGGTAACATACACAAATAAAAGAAGATTTACAAAACAATATGACTCGAAAACCTCCGTCACAAATTTTGCAGTTGAAAATGATATCTTGTATCCTAAATTTAAAAACCCTACAGCACTTTGGCAAAACCAAAATCGCATAGTCCTATAAGGTATTTCTCCCTTCTTCTTGGCATGCTTTCGTGGTGTAGTGGTCAGCACGCGCGACGCGTATTAGAGAGGTCCGTGGTTTGAGTCCCGGCGAGGGTATTCCTCCCTTTTTTCAAGACTCCTGCTTTCAAAAAATACCTAAAGTCTCTACAGTCTTACCAAAAACATTAGTTCCAAAAATTTCGCAACAAAATCATAGTTCTCTTGTAGCTGCTCATACTGGTTTTCATAGAACTCTTCCTAATATTTAGAATGCTTTATTTTGGAAAAACATGCATAAGCAAATTCTTGTCACTCCTATACCCAAAAATGTGGATTTAAGGCGTAACACAAAGCTTCCTTAATTCCTATAGAAAATAGGCTTATTGAGCATATAGCCATGGATATTGTGGGCCTTCTGCCTTTGACACTTTCTGGAAATTAATATATTTTGGTTATTACTGATTATTTCATTACACGGGCAGAAGCTTTACAAAATTTGTCGTCTGAAATCATAATTAGAAAACTTGAACTATTCATTGCTTCTCATGGAATATATATCACACTATATAATCAGGGTATATAATTACAGATAGACCTTTTAATTTCATTTCTCAAGTTGTAACTAGAATTTTTAAGAAATTAGGAATTTGAAGACACGCCATTACCTGTTGTCATCCACAATCAGATGGTGTCATGCAAAGATTAAATGCGACACTTATTAACTCTTTAATTTTTTTGGTATCTGAAACACAAGAAGATTTAGGATAGTCATTTACCATTTGCTTTGTTAGCCCATAGAACTGGGAAGCCTTAGGCTTCAGATGACGGTACGGCTTTTTCGTATGCGGCCCGAGATTTAACATTACCAGTTGATAGTTTGACTCAGTCTGAATTCAAAACTTATGATGATACTAAAACTTTTTCTAAGGATTTACTTATAAGACTTCAAAAATCATTTCAAGTAGCAAAAACAAATTTAACTACTGCAGCTGAGAAACAAACTACTATACAGACGATAGGTCACCACAAAAACATACAATTATATGATATGGTATATTTATATACTCCTGTGGTGCAGCTAGGAACGTCTAAGAGCCTTACCGAGTTGTGGAGAAATTATCGGACCGTCTGGAGGTTAATTTCAAGACAGAATTGTTGACGAAAAACCACATACTCGACAGATAGTACATGTTAAACATTTAACCAAGGTGCCAGCAAGAATTATATTTGCTGATCAAGATCTTCATTCTTCTGGTCAGCCTGGTGACATTTCCACATAAAAGACTTACAATTCAAGGCCCAGAGACTCTCATGGGATTTTAACTAAGTGATTTGAATATTGAACTTTTGCACATAATGGTAGGGTTAAGTTAATAATTATTCCTCACTATAAATTGTTTTGTAAGAGTTTACTGCACCCTGTTTATTTACTTTTTTTCCCTGCGACTAGTTAAGTTGACTAGAGTGGCTTATGACTTCTTCCAGTTTCATGTTCTTTCAGGAATTTCACCCTTCTTGTCTCAATACACTGATAATTTTTTTTTCAGATCTTGGTGGCTGGCCCACTTTGTTTCTCCTTTAAATTAAGTTGCTTTTGGAATTGTTTTGTTTTTCCTACTAGGGGACAACTTATTGTTTTCAGCTTAGGTTTGATTAGTGGGTTGATATTTCTCATCTACATGCGTTTGCTGTGCTTTTGGTCTATTTCCTCTTTCGCAGGTGGCAAGTCTAAAGTTTGTTAACAGAAAATAATATTAAACGTACCCCTAGACCTTTTTTTATAAAGCAGTGGGCCCACCACATATACACTCTATTTTTAAATACTATTATATGAGAGTCAAGCTGTAAAGAAAATATAAGGCTGTCAATTTTCTGGTGAACATATTACAGGACGGTGGACACCGGGACACTTAAATACCGCCATTGTTATTTTGAAAGTTATTTTATCTCTAGTTCTATAAAAATACTGCATATAAAAAACCGACTTTCATAGGAACGAAATAAATTAGAATTTTCATCGTTCAAAAAACAAGAAATTTCATTTCATAAAATCTCTATAGTTGGAAAAAGCTAATAAAAATCTGAAAATTGTTAACCTGGAGGAGATATTGGTAATTTTCTTGACGTGCTGTTACAATTTATTCAGCGAGATTAGGAGCATCAAAAGGCTTCAGGGTAGCTGATGAGAACTGCACCTGATTCCAAAAAGAAACACCTGAAAAAAAAAGAAAGCAGTATAGAGTGATGTACTGCTTCCGAACAACAACCGTCCATGGTCTGTTCCCTTCTCCACAGACCGTCTGGAGGGTCTAACGCTGACACGTTGTAGTAGGCCTTCCTCAGGTGGTTCCAAAAAAAAAACCGTGCCGTTCTAACGAAGTCTCTCTTTCGAATCCCGCGCGGACGTTTTCCTTCTCATGGCGACAATTCTCGAGCTTGACGAGGAAACGAGGAGGAGGGTCGCTAAGCTCCAAACCTTCCATGCACCTCTCATGCGCTTCTTAAAGGAAACGTAGACAGCCTAGCTTCCAAAAGTTGGCACAAATCGTCCATCATCCATCACTGCACTCCAAGGTTACCGGCTGAGATGAATCACCCGTTACGTTGATTTTCGAAGGCAAACTTCCACTGCTGCCCTCGCAGCGAGGTGCCGATCCAACAGGAACTACCACTGACACCCAAATTTTGCTCAATAAACTCTGTGGTAAGCAAGTTGCACACATCGGATTCTCATCATTTTGTCACTGCCTCTCGTGGCCATTTCCGTCTTCTGGCTTTTGCCTTGTGACGTCGGTGTCCCCCTCTCTTCCCATTTCCGACCTCCTGTTACCATTAGTCCAGATTTCGCCATGTCAAGCTCACAAATGGCACACTGGTCATTTAGCCGGCAACATCGCGTCTGAAACAGCGACAGCCCGGCATAAAAGGAAATTGATTTATTGATTGAGCAAGTTGCACAATAGCCATTAGAATGAGCTCTGGATGGCAACGACGTTACAGAGTACTGTGCCTGCGCAAGTATGACAGAATTGGTTTCGACGTCTGTCGCGGTGATAAAGTTGGGAAGCTCCGCTAGCGAGCAAAGGTGTGGAGATTTAGTATTTGTCCAGTGGTGACGAGTGCCATCCTGTTTAACGTCTCTGATCGTGTCACCAACTCGGATATCTGTTAAAATTTTCGAAATGTATTAATTGAATTTCGCATCTGTGTCTTCTTCTGTTGTGAATAAAGGAACTGATGCATCACCGGGGCTTCATTCCTTACTGCTGGCACATTCACGACATCACACCACATAGAGAATGCTAGCCTCGTCAGAGCGGGCAAAAATTTAAAATTTTCACATACGGCAGACGGATTGAAAGAAGTAAATTCACCTTGAAGGGTAGAAAGACGCTGCTACAGCGTAGATAAGAAAATAGTTTTAACAATACATTCTAGGAAATTTGTTAAATAAAGTTTTATAAATTATCGAATTTATAATTTGAAACAAATTCTAAGTGCTGAAATTTAATACTATTACATAAAGTTCCTTTCACTACAAATTGTAGAAAAAATAGTTTTAAACAAATTCTAATTAGTGAAATTTAACTCTATTACACAGAGTTTCACTATGTCAGAAATTGTCGAAAATTACAACCTGAGTCAGAAAATAAAGATTTAATAACTTTACGGGAAGGAGGGGTAACTATTGAATAGTATTAAATTAGGCAAAAAATTAAGTTTAAATACCAAACTAATCTAACAAAAGAAAAATTTTAAATTAATAAACTTAATGGGGAACCAAACAAACCACCATTACAACCAAACAGAACGAAATTAAATTTTTTAAGCAGAACTTAGATAAGTTAAATCAAAATCACCTTTAAGTCAAAGGATTAACAATACCAAAATTAAGTAAAACAATTTCAGCCTCTTAAATAATCACTTTAACAAGACTAATCAGTTACTAAAATTAATAATAAAAGAATTAGGTAACAGTTACACAGCAGATGATGATCCAATTAACGGATGGCTAAATTAAATAGATTTGACTGTATTTCTTAAAAGAAAGTTTTCGAGATATTAAAAAAGCTTTAAACATATAGAAAATTATTAATCCTCTTTAATTAAGTAATTTTATATTGTGCTGCTGGAAGATGTGAGATATGATATTTGATATAAAACATCTACAGAGCTACAACTTAATATAATTGAAATGTGGTAGGCTAAGTGTCCTACAACATTCAAAGAACGGAAACTAAACTAATACCTTTAAAGTAAAAAAAAACTAAACTAAACTAATGCATTTATTCAAAAAAGCATTTGAGACGGTAGATGATAACGAATTCAGTATATTTTAATATGCGATCTTGATTTTTCGAGAATATATCAGTACTGCATACATTAATATTTCCAATACTAATGTGATGGGAATCAGTTATCTGCCATAGTACCCCTGGCAAGTACGCATCTACTTAAGAATTTACCGTTACTATATAACACTCTTCTAATATTCTATAAATAATATTGGATGATCTTGTCGTCCAAAATATTTATAGGTATCCTTCTTTCTGATAAATCGATTTCGTATGATTCCTATTCCAGTAATAATAACTTTTTCTTGTTTTCTTGATTTCTTCGCTGATCCTTTTATGTATGGTATAAAGAAATATGTTGTTGCCATCATTACTAAACACAGAATGGAATTCGGATAAGGATGGTAATCATTCATAATCATGTTCAGGTGCGTTAGAAAGGATTCTTGTCTGCAGCCTATATTTAAAAATTCCAGGACGTCATCCCACGCTCCTTTTTCTTTACACGCAAAATTTGCTACGGGCTCTTTTAAATCATATTTACAAAAGCTAAAACATACCGCTAAACATAACGCAATTGCAAACGTTAAACGCATTTTTTTCACACCAGAAATTCTCAAGCGCAAAAAAAATAAAGTTGACTAACAACTAAATTTTTCATTCTGATCTTTATTGTGAAATATTACTGTTATTGTTGTTGCCATTATTAAAAATGATGCTTATTCTATTCCGCTTTCTTTGAATTTAATTGTTATGAAGTTTCTCTTTATATTAAACAGTGCTCTGTTTACCTGAAGTGAACAAAAATGAATACTTATGCTGTAAGAGTATATTAAATTTTCTAAGGGGGGTTCGCGTTGGATGGGTTCATAAAAGAGTCCTTTATAGTGTAACAATAATTTGTTAACAGGTTTAAGTTACACACGGACATCACATATAATTTTAAGAATATTCCAGAGCAAGATTCTGATACAACCTAATAGGTTCATCACTTGGCCTTTCCTGAAGTTTTTCTCTGGCTCTTAAAATTTCTCTTTCACCAGAGAGCACCCTCGTTGCTGGAGTTAGTTCTGCATAGATTGTATTAACAGCAGAGGTGCAGGATTGGTTAAAAACTCCCTGTCTGGCTACGCGGACGTCCTAGCAAGAAGGCAGAACTGGAAGATTTCGGAGTTCTTGTAATGTCTAGTATCAGGTTTTTGTTTTCCTGGGCAAGGGAACCTCTCTTTGAATCATTTTCCGGAACCTCAAGTTCTTGATTAGCTCGGGAATGCAAAGTTACTTTTGGGGGTCGACCTCTCTTCCTGAGCGGAACAATGGGAGAAGTGCGCGTATCTTTGAAATGTGCTAGTATGGATGTATGGTATGTCCCTAACGGTTTTCATGGTTTATGAAGGCTTGAAATAATATAGGAAGTAGGTGATTTCTGTATCATTACTATGTATGGACCGTTACGCTATGGCATGAATTTTTTGTTTTTCAGTACTAACGGGATGTAAATTGACTCACTCTTCATCACCTGGTGAATAAAACATTTGTTGTCTTCTTTTGTGATACTGCTCTTAAGATAAGGGATGATTTCAGGAACAAATTTATTATTTTCGACCACACCTTTGAAATCGTGGACAACATTATGGACTGTCCTCAGCTCTTTTTCAAATATTAGGAATGCTTGTATATGGCCTGTAGAGTCACAGACGGCGTTATTCACAGGGAAGCGAATGACTGGAAGTTTCGAATGCCAGTTGTCATGTGCATGTCCTACAAAGATTGCAAGACAAGGTTTTAAGTCTCTATTTTCCCGTTCCACAGGATTAGATTGGGGTAAGTAAACTTGTATCAAGTTTTGATTGATATTTAAAGTGCAGCAAAACGTTCCCGTTCTACAGGATTAGATTGGGGTAAGTAAACTTGTATCAAGTTTTGATTGATATTTAAAGTGCAGCAAAACGGCATTGATAAACGGTTCCATTATCGCTGATGATTCTCCGTGGTATACCATACCGTACGAATAGTTCTTCAATGAGGGTTATAGCGCAGTCGCGTGCTATAGCTTGAGTAAGAAGAAATACTTTAACCCATCGCATAGCACAATTTTTGGACAATGAAGATCTAATGTTTTCCAGTGTCAATTTGTGGTACTGGTCCAAACAAATTGTTAAAGATGATCTCAAACGTTAAGAACAGACAGGGGTTCTGGGTAGTTCAGCTGGCTTTTGGTTGGTAGCTTTGTAGCGTTTGCATTCAGTGCAGCGTTGCACATAGACGGATGTGATACCAGTCCAATAATAGGGTCTGGCAGTACTTTGGAATGTTCCTTCCTCTGCATAATATCCAGCCATTGGGTCATCATGGTGCTTTCGCACGATGGATTCACGCTTGGCAGTTGGAAAGACTAACTGGACCTCTTCTGAATCAGAGTCAGGTATCGGTAGAGAACACCTTAATTTATTAAGAATCCCCGTTTAGTATAGTTGGCACATTCTTCAGTTTTCTGAGTGGATTCGAAACTATCTATAATCAGTTTAAAATTTTCATTTTCACGTTGCGATTTATACGTATCTTTCGGACTTCTTGTGGCATGTCCACTACAGATATATTTGAAATCTCGCAAGATGAAATATCATGTTCGGAGCTTGGGCGAGACACATATCAGCGATAACATTTGCCTTTCCGGACATATGTTGTTTCAGGTTGAAAGACTGAATTTCAAGTGCCGATCTAGCAAGTCGGCCGGTTGGAGACCTAAGAAAGCCATTTTGAAGGTTGATGATCGGATGCTACAGTTATTTCTGATCCTTCGACATGACCACGGAATTTCTTCAGGGCCCAGACGACAGAGAGGGCTTCTCGTACAGTCGTCGAATAATTTCGCTCAGCCGGAGAAAGTAATCGGCTGGCATATTCGATAGGGTTCTCCTTTGACTCTTCCGCTTGAAATATAACAGCTGCAATAACATAACTGCTTGCATCGGTTTGAAGAGCATAAGGTTGAGTTCTATTTGGTTGCTTCAACACGGGAGGCGTTATGAGGCAGTTTTTTTAGAGTTGCAAATGCTTTTTGCTGGTTGAAAACCCATTCCCATTGGAATTTCTTCTTCGTTAGATCACTAAAGGGTCGTGATATTTCCGCCAAGTTTTGTATATATCGTTTAAACCAAAAGCAAGTTTAAAGAAAGGATTTGAATTCCTTGACGTTTTTTGGGAGGTGAAATTCTCTGGATAGCGAAACCTTTTTCTGGATCGTACTCGATACCTTTTTGTGTGATCCGAATTCCGAAATTCTTGACACGAAAAGAAGCGAAGTGGCCCTGCTTTCTGTTTGTGTGAAGATTGAAGAGGAAAAGTCTTTCGAAAATAGCTTTGAGATCGGAAAGTTGTTTCTCGAATGATTCTGACAAAACGATTTTGTTGTCCAGATAAGTGAGGGTTAGGATGTCCTCATGTCCATTGCGAAAACGGTCTTTCAATCTCTGAAATGTTGCTGGGACATTCCGAAGACCAAAGTGTAATCGTAAGAAAGAATATATTCGGAAGGGACACACAAATGCTATTTTGCCTTTATCATCACTATGAACCATCACTTGAACTTCACCTTTCACACTTCACTGCACGAAGATCAAGTGTCGACATGAAAGGGGTAGATTTTGCCTCATGTAATTTAGTATCGGAAGTGGGTAAGAATCCGGAACTGTTAATGCGTTCAAATTCCTGTAATCTAAGCAGAGGTGTACTGTTCCATTAGGTTTCGGTATTAAAGCATTTGGGGATGCAAAATGTGTTTCGCATTCTTCAATTATTCCTTCAGACAAGAGCTTGTCAGTTTCTTGCTTTAAGGTTCCTTTCTTGGCAGGATTCATCCTGTATGGTGGTACAGCTACTGGGGGATGGTTTCCTGTTTTAGTTCGGTATTCTATGAAAGGTGTTGCTTCTCCCCCTAGTAGGAAGAAAGTTGAATATTGACGCAATAATTCATTTAATTGGTATCTTCGTTGAGGCGATAGATGTTGTCCTTTACCTTCTCTGAATAGTACAGTGCCAACTTCCGTTGTACATTCGGTTCGCTCATTGGGTTTAAAATTATCCCCAATAAACTTAAACTTCGGATTATCGTGGTAAAACCAACAATGAATTTGTAGGTCTAAAACAATTCTAGCGCTTTTAAGACAGTCTTATCCTAAAAGTGTCCTATTGCCCTTTGATGATGGGAGAGGAAAATAAAGTTACAAGGAATGATTTTTCTTTAATGTGAAGTCTACCTGGTCATATGATCCATCTTCTCTCATGCCAGAATTTCTTGTCGCTCAGTTTTCAACAATTTGAGGGTTATTTTTATAATTTTTGGGACCACTACGTTGAGAAGGTTTTGGAGTGTTCTTACTGACGTTTCTACTTCTGATGTTTTTAGCTTCTTCATATAAATCCAAACTATCAACAAGTTGAAGATGATCAGCCCACTCGGACCAGTAATCGACAAAATATTCTCTATACTCAGAAGGGGACCGTCTTTAAATTTGGTCAGGTATCATCAAATCCGTTGACTTGTAAAAACTATTGACTTTTAATTCGCCAATCCAGCTATCAAAGAAATTTCTCAGAGCGAATTAAATATCTCGCCATGTACTATCAGGAATTTTGGGATGCTGCAAAAATAACTGTCGGGACTTTTAACCACTTAATTCAAACCAAGTTGATAATGAGTTTTGAATACACGTTCTTTCCTCTGAATCATTTGAGACTTTAAACTGCTCTTTTCGTATCAACTATTCAATTTCAAACAATATTTAAGTGGCCCTCAAATGTTCAGACCTCTTCTCTACATACATTCGCAACCCCAGAACTACAAAAATAAAATACAAAAAAGAAATACAAAATAAAAACACAAATTAAAAATCGCAGAAAACTTTTCATACAAAAACCTGAAAAATAAAATGTTAAAAAGCCATACGAACTAATTACAATCATAGACATCAAGGAGAAACGCTGAGCAATACAAGCAACATTATTAAAATGAAAAAAAAATCTCATTAGTTCAATTTCTAAAGCCTAAAATAAGGGCTGCTCGAAAGTGTATTAAATTGGCATTTTCCGAATCAAAACAACCAAAAAATACTCGTACGAAGATTTTATTAAAAATACTCAACTATCGAGAACAAATGAAGATTTATTTAGAAAGCTGTCTGAACTAACGAAGTACTTAATAAAACTTAACAATTCCCTATAGAGCACACAGTCTTATGACACGGAAATGTTGGCTGCATTTAAGAATATTATTTATCTTACGAAAGCGCTTGTTTAGAAGTACTTCAGTGGTGAGGTCATGACATTTTACAAGTGATGCTTAATTTCATATTTTATTCTAAATACGAATTACTTCTGAATCAGAATTCTGTACTCGTTGGCTTGCTGAATGAGTCGTTAAAGAATAATGCTTAGTACCTTTCATCTGCTCTTCCCAATGGTGTAAGTAGTAACCTACGGTAACCACGTGGCTAAATAATGCCGGCCCAGAAGTCATTACGTAATAGAAAATGGATGACGTGAAAAGAGAACAAAGGAGCCGCGCCTTTGATGTGCCGCGGCCACCTTAGATTACTTGGCACCCGGAAGTGACTCCGCCATTTCGAATCTACCCGGATATGATGTAAGCAATTTAAAGGACGTCATTCGGAATAGTTTTATTTTTTTATGACAACGACCACTTGAACCACCTGTTTTTTATGCCATTAGTTTTTCTTTGATTATTTAAACTCTTATTATTTTTAATTACTTAATATGGAATTGTTTTCAATCATTTAATCTGTAATTATTTTTAATTGAGTATCTCATTATTTACTATTTATTCATTTTTAATTGATTCCATTGTTTAATTTAATAATACCTTTTTCCGTGAATTTTAAAAACCTGGGAGAACGCCACTTCTCACATACGAGGAAAATGAGCAAACCATTACGTCAGCAGGATATTTCAGGAAAATGCCAGATTATCGCATTGAGTATGGTCATCATGCATCGTCGCTGCTTGGGGAAAACGGCCTATCAGCGAAGAAATATCATGTCTTACCCAAGTTTCAGACTTGCCGGCCATCGCCTCCTAATGAAATCTCCGAAACTTCGCATTCTTAAGGACCAAACACCTTCTCTCTAACAACAAATAAAAATTTTTCAACGACTCAAAGTATCTGTTTATTGAATTGTAGTAGAACATACTATATTAAGTCATTACTTTAATTTCATTCTTTGCTTAAGATTTTACCACATTTTAAATTTCTGTTTTTTATGTTGCAAATATAATTTTTCACTGTTTTCTTTTTTCTTCTCGTTCTTAAGTTAAATTTAATTAATTTTCCCTTCCAGGTTTATCCTTTTTGCCAAATTTTACCTTTACATTTCTTTGTTTCTCACATTTTAATTTTTACAAAAATAAATTTATTTCTTACATTTCTTTTCATTTTTTTTTAATTTTGCAAAAGCAACATTTTCTTTTACAATTTTTCCTTTTCACTTTTTCTGCTTACACATGTTTTTTCACGTCTAACATTTTTATTTCCTTGTACGAAGTAAAGAAAGTATTGTAATCAAGAACAATTCCGGGTACCATAGGTCAAAGAAAATATCTCTTATCGAACGCAATTTATCGACGTTTTTGCGTGACATCTGTAAGTAAGGACAGAATAAAAGACTCTTTTTCCTCAAACGAATTATGGCACTGATTTAAAATGGATTCAGAAGAGATTTTTTTTCGTGGAATCCGTACGTATGTATGGCGCGTAACTCAAACACAAATAATCTCAGAATGTTGCAATTTTAAAAGTTGTTTACTTGCGGCTAAGCATAATTTTTTTAACCACGGCAGCCGTTTTTGTTTACATTCGAAACTTAGCAGAATAGTGAATTAAGTCTTTATGCATCTTCAAGTGTGTTTTTGCCGAGTAGGATCAAAAGGAAACTTTTAGTTTTGTGCACCGAAAAATCTGCCTTCTTGCCTGCTATCCGAATTGCTTGTTTTTGCGCGGAAACTTTAATTTTAGTTGTAATTTTTTTAATTGTTTTAACTGTATTTGGTGTTTTATGTTTTTCTATACCTTTAAATTTTTAATGAAAATATTTTGAGTTTCTGTGTATTTTTCCCTTGCCGCGAAGTAAGAACTGAATTAATTGAATGAGAAATATGTTTCTAATGAAATTCGAGGAAAGAAGTTTAAATGAAATGCAGAAAAATGTGCGTGCAATTTAATATTTCCTGCAAGGAAGTCATGTAGTGCACACATCAGCTTTTTTATTTTACATAATTAACACTTTTCTCTTCAATTTAATTTTTCTTTTCATATTTTTGTTTAAAAAAATATTTTTTTACAGATTTATTTCACAAAAGTAATGTTTATTTTCATAAGTTTGATTTTTTCTTTTTTGTTTATCCAAAAGCACATTTTTATTTTTATTTTTTTTTATTCCTTGTTACATTTTTGCTTCAAAAATTAAATTTTAATTTTGTTCTTTTCACTTTTTCTTTTTTGTTTTTACGAATATATATATATGAATATTTTGTACGTTTAGAATTTTTCTCCGGTCATATTTTTATTTTGCACTTAACTTTCCCCCTCTTGTTTTAAATATTTATTAATGTTAAATTTTCATTTCTCAGAAAGGAAACTAATGCATATTTCTCTGTCTACGAAATTAAAACCGGAATTTACATGCGTATCGTTTCACTCTGGAGACCTTCATGGGTAATACTTTCTGTAACTTAAAACTGATTTTAACGAATTCGTTCAGTATTTATTCGATACAAATTAGTTGCAATGATAAATTTCTTACATTGTGTGCTACTAACATTTAACAGGGGAAACTCACAAGTTTCTATTCTAGTGTATTTTACTAACTACTTATAACTGTCCTAACTTTATAAAACATTTCTGAAAACTCTTTTACACATCTTACATTTATTCAAAGGATTCACCAAACTATGTTTAGCAAATGTAAATTTTACACTTTCTACCTTCCATTTACATATTTTCCTTTACATTTAACTTTTATCCTGTTTTTAAAGCGTATTGATGTTGCACTTCCAAAATTAAAAGCACTCTTTTCCAAAATTAAAAGACTTACACAAATTTTTTTCTTGCAAGATCTACTGATTTCAATTAAATCAAATCATATAGTTATGGAATAATATATTGTTACGGAATGTCCAGGCGCGATAAGATAGCTTCCCCGCAAAGCAGGTTTAAGGTTGTCAGAAAATGACAAGGGACGGCAGGGTTGCCACATTTGGCGACAAAATTGGCGATATGCCATGGATGGATGGATGGAGAACCTTCTGGAACGAATTCTTACTGGTTTAGCCCAGAATGTTCTCGAACATAAGCCAAAAGCTATATAAACCGTGCCGGTACGCGGCGAGAAAGTCAGTACGAGTCAGTTAAGAGGGAATGCGAAGTCAGTGCCTAGTCTACCGAGTTGATAGTCAATCAGTGAGCGAGGTTTTCGTAGTCTAGTGCTGAGTTGGTCGTCGAGTGCATCGAGATAGTCTCTTAGGGTATCGCGAGGCAGTGCATAGCGAAGTCTCATCTTAGAGCGTATTGAGCTCCGAGAACAACTGACCTGAGTCGGGAGCTGTACTCTAGTGTGTCGTCGAGTGCATCGCGAGTTGTAGCAAGGAGAGTCTCGAGAGTACGTGGAGTTCCGAGAACGACTGAGCAAAGTCGGGAGTTGCACTCTCGTTTTGCCGGGATGCTTTGCCGGGAAGCTGTGTCTCCGCCGTTATAGTAACCTGATATTCTGAAGGCTGTGTTGCTGATTATTCTAGAGTGTATATAGTAGTTCTTCGACGACCGTAAACGTGGTTTTGGAGCTTTCTTGAGAAATACTGTCTAATAAAGTGTGTTTCGATACTCCATCAAGTGTCGTCGTTAATCACTCCAAATCCACGAACCCTTTAACCTACATACGTAAGACGAAGAGAAGGAAAAAACGTAACAATATTTTCATGGCGTAAAATTTTAAACAATCATGTGCATTGCCATCAATTTAGTTGAACTACACGCCGAAAATATTTCATTTCGTAATATTTTATGATACAGACATTTACGCAAATTTGCTCAGACACTCTCTTTTATTCAGCAGAAGGATTGATTTATATTACTGACACAAATTTTGTTAACTCTTTGAAACATTTTATAGAAACATTTTGGATTCACATCTTACTTTACGTAACTAAACGTACGCTAAAACTTGGTTTTCGTCCTGTGGAAACGTCACACAGATTGTTAATATGATGCATCATCTATCTCAAAGCCTTATAACCACTTCTATATTCAAACTCACAGTGTGAAAATTCTCTATAGTTAAAAGTCGAATTACTTTTAACTATAGGGAATTTTCACACTATATGTAACGTATTATTTAAATTTGAATTATAGCCAGATCTGTGAGCGAGAACTCAAAACTAAGTCTGAAGATACACATAGAACTCAAGCCTAGTTAAAACATGGGAATGAAAGCTGCCTCCTCTTCCCAATCTTGAATGGTTTTTGCAATCTCTATCGTTCTTATTTAATATGAGTCTAAAAGCTTTTTAATACATTCATTCCAATTTAAGTTGAAAGATACGCTTTTCACATTCACATTATTTTATTTAAAACTAAACCGATCGAGATTTTTGAGAATACCTAGCATTTAATTTATCATAATTAGAAAGTAAAATCCTGCATAAACATCACACACGCCAGGAAATATTGACATGATCCAATCTAGTAGTTAGCTTAACCCTTTATGTTCCAAACTACTTTATTTTTTGAAAAGCAGTTTTAACTTTTTTATTATATTTCTTTATGCATGAGAGACATCTCACATTAAACTTATAAAAATGTTATAAGTTTCTTATGCTTTTTTTAAATTTAAAATTGTAGCTTAAAAGTTTCGTTGGGACATAATTGAGCAAATTTTTTGGTGAGACTTTGTCTCATCATAGGAAAATCAAGCCCGATAGGGAAATAAAGGGTCAAATGGATTTTAACACATTCCTTTTAGCTTGAGACACGCACTTTGAATTGATATGACTTTATTAAACATTGAACTCTTACAGACTTTTTGAGAACATTTGACATTTAATTTATCAGAGATATCATACATAGCAAATAAAACAATTTATAAACATCATATATAACAGGTAATATTGACATAAATTCCATATACTGATCCAACATAGTCGGCAACTTACCAAAATTTTAATACATTTTAGTATGACCTTATCTAAAAAGGACTCATTTTCAAAGAAGCATTATTTTAATTAAACATCGGAGTTATACAATTCTTTGAACATAAATAACATTTAATTTTTCATGATCATCGCATGCAATAAATAAAGAAGATATATTCCACAAAGTATGAAGCAGATTTGCTCTTTAAATCGTCGGAATTCTTGGGGAAAAAAATGATGAAGAAGTGATAGCGTGCTTGGAACCATTCCTTGCTAGTAGTCCTCATTTCCCACAATATATATATATATATATTTTAAAGTCAACTAAATAAATACAAATGCGGATTTTCAAACAAGAAATACTTCGCAAATTTGAGAAGACAGAAACGCGATGAATCTAATTCATAATAACGAAAATGCACGTAAAGAGCTAATAAAAAGGCGCCTTTCTTTCTGAAGATTCAGCTTCAGGAATATTATAAATTAAAGTATTTTTGAACGACAAAGGAGTATACTGTAACCAACCGAACATGACAAATTCAACAGCCCCTGGTGTTTCTCTTAGTTTACATACCGTGCAGCTGCATGACGGAAGTCATGCTTCACTGTAGTTAGAAAATTTAGGTAACATTTTCACTAATAAATAGAACTCTTTATTCCATTTTAAAAGAAATTCGTCATAATTTAGTATTTTATTCCTAATTTGAGTTTCTATTCGAAACAAATGCAGTCAAACATAGCAGTCGAGGTATCATACACGGATGTTTTTCTACATTTTGATCACTTTCTAAAAATTTCATTTACAAAGAAATTTAATTCTTTACTAAATAATCAAATGCTTACTATTTTTAGTTTCTCAATACATTTTGTAATAAAATTACAAACAAATTAGAAAATAAGTGAATATCTTCCCGAAAATTTTGCACTTATCCTTTCGGAAAGTTTACATGAGTATCCTTATTCTAAATCCTTTAATGTTTCATTTCCTGCAACCCAAGTAAATTTCGATCCCAAGTCTTAAAATTTTCAGTTTTCCAGAATTCATTTGCGAGTAAATGTAATATCATTATATTCCGCCTTCCCGTAAGAAAGATTCTTTGGAATTTATTTCTTATTGATAACTTTTTGGACATTTAGAATATGCTATGTGTTTTTGTTTTGCTATTTTGCTACCACTAATTAACCAGAAATTTCAGTTATTTTATTGCGCTACTTGGATCTGGAAAGAAATTTTACTAAATAATTATAAATTTAATAATAAATTGCTGCAGTGGTTAATTCAATAATTTTTACGTGTTAGGAAGACTCAGCTTGAATAGGATTTATCTTAGTATAATACTATTATAGATTAAATTGCTCTGGCATTAATGCATTCACATGTAGGGAATGAAACTTTTAACCACTTTATATGGATTTTGAATCTTTTCTCTTAAGTTATCATGATCCCTAATTTGTATTGCAATGGACTTTAGAAAACTTTTATAATGATTTCATAAGAAACGTAGCTAAGAAATACCTATATCTTCATAAGAAACAACAATTCTGCTTGATTTTAAATTACTAATGAGTGCCAGCCTTTTTATGAAAACAGTGCCATTTTCAATGAAAATATTTCTTATTAGTAAATTCAACTAACAGTGTGAGATTCTAAATTTGAGCTTTTTTATTAGTGTCAAAGCGATTAGTTCGATTATAGTGTTCTTTATTTAAATTTGAGCTTCTATATTAGAGTGGCAAATTTAGTACGTTAATACTGAAATATTTCCTTTTTGAAACTTGAGCTCTTGCATTAGAGTGCAAAATCACAAAAGTACTGTTACGGATTGTGTATTTACTTAGATATTTTTGGTAGAATTGTAATTAAAATTGTTTTATTCCCTCCTTGTAATGCAACGCGTGATGAGGTTTAAGAGAAAGCTACGCCGAAAAACTAAAACTACAGGAGCACGCGCATTTAATAAATAGATATCTCGTAATTTATATTTAAATTGAAATAATGCAATTGTGTGTTAGCTGTAGCCGTAATTCTACTCTTTTGCTTTCCAGAAATCTCCAGAAATTACAAGAAGCTTCTGGTGACTGATTAAAAAGCATATAAAAGCCGGGGAAAATCATCTGAGTTCAATTGTTTACTAAGTTATTGTTGTTTAGTTAGCCGCTGTGATTTTGAGATCGGATTAGCTTTTTCTCTGCGCTTTTAATTGTGTTCTATTTAACGTTTTAGTAGTTTAAAATACAACTACTGTGTGATATTGCTATATTGTACGAATATCTGTGAGGAAACATATCAACATTTTGTTTTATTTCTTATGATAAGAATAAATTTTATTAAATGTTCATCAGACTTGTGTATTCAATCTATTACGAACCCGTTCGCAGGCCACAGTATTTTATTGTGGGAATTTTGAAATTTGTGCTCTTATATATTAGAGACCCAAACCAATAATTTTTGTATGGGAATTAAGTTAAGGCTTGAAGTCTTTTTCATTTACTCCAGTATTCCTTCATTTAGACACTCTAGTATTCCTTCATCTTGGCAGATTTTTATTCAACGTTTTTATTGTAACTGTTTCTAATTTTTTATTGAACGTTGTATTAGACATATTTTCTTTGAAGTAAAATATTTGGGTTATATTTGAATTCCTAATTTTACAATAACAAGAATAACAAAATGAAGTGAACATTTGAGCACTTAACATGCTTACACATCATCGACCAGGCTTTTAACCTAAGTAAAGTGCAGCAACGGAAGCAAAGCAACAGAATTGATGCCTGATCGGTGAGCGGTATTTATTGATAAAGTCAAATAAGTTTGAATAGTTATAGTGTTTACGTAATCACTAGCAGTCTTGTTACAGCTTTGCACTTAGAGTGGTTCTTATTTTACAATTCCTCATATTAAAGAAATCTTGCATATCAATATTAAATGTTCATTGCTTTATAAGTATTGCACTTGTAATTAATTTGTAATTTTGTAACATAGATAGTATCTACTACTCGTGCTTAGTTTCCAATGCCCAATTGTAAATTTTGTGCAAGACTAATACATCTCACTCTCTAATATATCCATTGTCCATTTTTATCAGTTGTACTTGCCTCGTGCAGTTAATGTCCATGCACATTAGCAGTTCATATTAATTACATTTTAGTCCTTAATAGTTCATGACAGTACATAATAGAGGTCTATTGTGTTCTTAATAGTCCATAATAATATAAGAAGTCCACATCATGTATTTACATTATGACATGTATACATAATATATCAATAATAATGCCATGTTAATTCAGAATAGTCCATAACAATTGATAACTGCTCATAATTTGTATATACATTATGCCATGTTTACATTACACATTATGCCATGTTATAATGTAAACATGGCAAATACATTACGCCATGTTTACATTATAATATGTAGTACAATTATAGTGTTGCGTGCGTACGAATTCATAATAGATTGACTACACAGATTCCTGAACAGCTTTCATTTCTAATTTAACTGATTCTTGATCAGCTTCCATCATTTCTTTAAACGCCTTTCTTCTCTTTTTAACAGATTCTTGATCCGCTTTAATCTCTCCTTTAAAGGATACTTGGCCAGCTTCCATCTTTTCTTGGAATGCAGCAAATGCAGTGAAGAGCTGTCTCAGTTGTTCTTCAATCGCTCTTGTGATTGGCATTTAACCCCACTCCTGACGCTAAAAAGTGTTGCGTGCGTATGGGTTCGTAATAGATTGAATGCGCAAGTCCGATAAAAAGTTCATAAAATTTATTCTAATCACGAGAAATATAATAAAACACTGGATTATTCCTCAAAGATATTCGTACAGCATCACGCAATATAATCAGTAGCTATATTGTAAACTAATAAAACATTAAATAGAGCGCAATCCAGAGCGCAGAGAAAGCTAGTCCCATTAACAAAATTACAGGTGACAGGTGGCGGAGGACGGGGACACTGGTGTCTAACAAAGGTAAGCAGGTATATGTCCCAAGCCCTCCACTATCTTGCACCAGCAGCTCCCGAGTCCTAGGAGGCTTGCCTCGGGGATGCATTTGCTTCTCTGTGAAGTCGCATGAACAAACAGGAACATGTATGATGTTACATGAATGCGTTTTTTTTTTTTTAGCTGCATGAACATATAAGCATTAGCTGTTAGAATGCGTCGGTGATGCTCTTGGGCGCACGTTGCCGTAATTCTTAAGTACATCATCAAATACTACTAATATATATATATATATATATATATATGCAAAATAAATAATAATAATATTTCAAATACTAATAATAATACTAATAACAGTCATAATAATAATAATAATTCTTAAATGCGTCAAATATGATCCGTCAATTAAATACATTAATACATTGTAAACATGAATACATTAGTTATATTCTCGAGCTTGACTACAGTAAGACGCTTGAATACAGTAAATCTATTTACATTCATTATTTGGGACTTGCGTTATTTGAGTACATACATGCGTTGATATAATAGATACATGCTTATGTTATGAATACTGTTTGTACATTTGAATACTAGTTATATACTTGAATACTTGATCGCAATAAAAACATTTGGTTAGTTGATTACATTATCTTATATACATTAATTATACGAGTAATTTAGTACTTTTGTTGACGCTTATATATATATAATAATTCTTGGATACATAAAGTACCTATGTATCGTAGTTTACATTGAATACATAAATTCATGTAAGCTTGAATATTTATATACGTTATTGCTTAAATACTTAATTACTTATTTTTACTGCTGGAATTCTGGCACTAGTGGCATACAACTTTAGATTGGCTTCTTTCAGTTTCTGAAGCACGTTTCTAAGATTTTCTACACGTTCTTCAAAACTCTTTCCGATGATGATGATGTCATCCAGGTATATCAGACAGGCTTCGTAGGAAAGACCTTTCAAAAGAGTCTCCATGAAGCGTTCGAATGTTGCCGGCGAATTACACATACCAAACGGCATCACCTTGAACTGCCAAAGTCCTTGTCCGGTAGCAAATGCCGTCTTTTCTCGGTCATCAGGATGTATGTCTACTTGCCAATATCCACTCTTTAGATCAAGCGTCGAAAACCTAAAGAGTGTTCAGAATGTCCTCAGTTCTAGAAAGAGGGTAGCTGTCTTTCTTCGTAACTTCATTCAACCTGCGATAGTGAATGCAAAATCTAATTGTATCGTCTTTCTTTCTGACGAAGATGATGGGAAATGCCCAGGGGCTTGCTGAAGGCTCGATGACATCGCTTTCTTGCATGTCCTTTAAAAGTGTCTTGCCTCTTTCTGTTTAGCAATCGGTAGACGTCTTGGATGTTGGTTGATCGGTGAATGATCACCGGTTTCGATTCTATGTTGTGTCAAACTGGTTCGACCCATTAGAGCACGAGCGGAAGAAAACATCTTGAAATTCCTGAATGACACGCTCGGCAGCATTTCTCTCTTCATCGCTTAGTTATGCATTCTGCAATAACTCCGATGTAATGCTCTCTGAAGACACGGAGTTTGGAGTGCTAACGTTCCGTTTAACGCTGGTTACCGGAGTACATTTTGCAATACTTCACCTTTCTTAAAAACTCTCACCTTCTCATTTACATTGTTAACTTTCATCGGGGTAACGGCCCTCGATAGGTCGACGAGTGCTGAGGGTACTACCTCGATAGGTACCTCGACAGGTCGACGAGTGCTGAGGGTCGACGAGTGCTTCTTTCGGGCTGTTACAGTTCTTGGGATATGACGCCGTAGCGGAAATTTCTATTTTCGGCTATGGATTCAGGAAGTAAAACTTCTGTTCTTGCTGGTATTGTGATACCGTCTAGAGTTAGGATTTTGTGGATAGATTTCACTTCTTCATCATTAATTCCACTATGCCTTCAGATATCATAGTCAGTAGGGCTAATAGTCTAACAGGGCTCGTGGGTTTTACTTATTTAATTCAATTTACAATCTTAGAACCTCCGAAACACTAACAAGCGAATAATCGCTTAAGTGTGTGAATAAAGACGTAAGACTTACGAAAGGTTAACTGCCCTTTATTTCTTTGAATATTTATAATCAGTTCCTAACTCGGAACGTACACGAATCCTCCACTTGGGCTTGAAATGAAATAATTATGAAATTAAACTAAACTAAGCTTAACTAAATCTATCTGAAAGATATAGCCGAAGCTATCAGGTTTCTAAGTAGTTGGCTCCTAAATAGTAGTTGGCCTAAAGTAAGGGCCTAAACTATGGCCGAGCGTAGTATCTAAGAGAGAACGTAGCCAAAAGGCAAACGCGCGCGAGTCAGGAAAATCAGACTCTCTCTCTCGAAGTCGGTGAAACATCGACTTAAATAGCACTCTTACTTATTTGCATTCACTGCGTTTCTGAAATTACATTCTGGTAGGAAATTGTAAGCTGAAATTATAAAGATAGGAAAGAAGCATAACTTAAAATAACTGCTAATAAAATTAGGATAAACTTTACAGGCTAATAAGGTTTATACCTTTAGAGGAAGAATACAGTTCGTTATTTTTAAATTCCAAGGAAAAATTATATTTCCTTAGAAAGTCCAATCCGAGTATGGAAGGATCTGAGATATCGGCCACATATGCGAAATGATCGCAGGCGGCACTTCCAAGCGTAATGCTAATATTTAATTTTCCGTCGATGACGATCTTCTGGCCGCACACAGTCTGGAGGGGTAACGCAGGGCGAAGTCCAGATAAGTTCACCTTCCAGGTGTTGAGGCAAATCTTTTCAGATGATGGTCACAGTGGGTCCTGTATCGATCGTCATATTGCAGGGAACTCTCTTGATATGTTCCGTGATAAAAGGTTCATTACTACCGACGCTCACTGCAGAAATCTGAAGAGCTATAAACTGGGGCTTTTCCTCATCTGCCAACCTCCGCCCCTCAAGACGGCCACTAATTAGTTTCCCTCCTTCTTGGTAGACGCCGTCTTAACTTCCGTACCCTGGGGTGTTCTGTGGTTTATTCCTAAGTATCTTTCAGCACCGCAGTTGTTCCACTTTAGTGTTTGTTTCACGTCACTCCTATTCCACCTCAAGGCACTGACTTGTCTAGTTAAATCGTTTAGACGAGCAGTCAGTTGATCCACTGGCTCTTGTTCTTGAGCAGCTCTGACTGGTTGGCGATTTCCGCGAGTTGATTGCTGGGTTGCCTCGAATCTCATGAAATACACAAGAACGTCTTGACATCCGCCATTCGTAGAGCTTACTATATTTACGAATTCCGAATGCCATCCTTGAAGAAATGCAGGGATAGTATTTCCCTTGTTTCTCTGGGCACTCCGAAAAGGCGAGGTGAGACAGCCTTTTAAACTCCGTGGCGAGCTCCTAGAGCGTTTCCATAGGCTTCTGTTGCTGAGATTTTAATTGAAGCCTGCTGTAGTCTTTTAAGCATTTCTCCCTAAGGCGCAGCTCCAAAGCGCCGGATAAAGCTTCGAAATCTAGCCTCTGGTTTTCGGGAAGAGGCTGACGGATATCCGCTGCGTCTGTTCTCAGAGAAGCGGGGAGATGAGAGGCCTTAGCTTGGGAAACCCATTCGGTCGCTTCCGCCGCTATAGAAAATTGTGTCTTATATACTTGTCAGGAGGTCTTTTATCGTACGTGAATAGCCTCAAAGAGAGGTGAGCAGCGATGGGCAAAAATTTGAAACCATCACTATTGCTCCCTGCCGTCGCTACGAATTTCTTCAAGGTACCAATTCTTTGGCGATCGCAGTTACTCTGTCACCAATTTTTTGTTCTACGGCAGAAACTCTTTCTTCTATTTGTTCTTTTACAGAAGAAACTCTTTCTTCTATTTGGTCTTGTACAGAAGAAATTCTTTCTTCATTTTGTTCAACTTTATTTTCAATAGCATCAATTCTGCCTTCCATAGCCTCGAATTTTCTATTACGTAGTTAATTTTCTTTTCATTTTCTCTTGACCTGATTCAGTCGTTTCTTGAACAGTCTTCATTTCTTTTTTAACAGATACTTGACAAGCTTTCATCTCCTCTTTAACGGATTCTTCACCAGCTTTCATCGCTTCTTTGACAGATTCTACACAAGCTTTCATCTCTTCTTTATCGGAGTTGACGGCCCCTTGCATCTTTTCTTGGAATGCAGCAAATGCAGTCATCAACTGCCTTAATTGTTCTTCCATAGCTCTTAATATTGGTATTCAATCCCACATCTGACACCCAAAAGTGTTGCGTACGTACGAATTCCTAATAGATTGAATGCACAAGTCCGATAAAAAGTTAATAAAATTTATTCTTATCGCAAGAAATATAACAAAACGCTGGATTTCCCTTAAAGATATTCGTATAATATCACAATAGCACCCAATATAATCAGTAGCTACATTTTAAACTAATAAAACGTTAAATAAAACGCAATGTAAAGTGCAAAGAATGCTAATCCGATCAACAAAATTACAGCAACTAAATAAACAACAACAACTCACTAAAAGCAACTGAGCTGAGTTGTATCTCTCCGGCTTTTATAGTTTTTCAAACCGGCCGCAGAAGACAGTTCTAGCAATTTCTGGAAAGGAAAAAGTGTAGAATTACGATTACAGCTAACATAGACAATACATTTATTCAAATTAAATATCAATTACATTTATTCAAATTAATTATCAATTACAGAGGTAAACTTTTATTGAATATTAGGTGTACGTGCTCTTGTATTTTTTACTTTCCGGCGTAGCTTTCTCTTAAAATTTGTCACACGCAGCATTGCACGGGGGAGGGGGGAAGAAAAAAATTAATTATAATTCTATTAAAAATATCTATCTAAATACGAAATTCGTAACAATAGATACAATAATACAGTTCCAATTAGCGTAATACTTTACGTTATATTATTGCTACTCTTGTAATAATACACTAATCATTTGATTCAGTACATCATATTCTCACATAGATCATTTATGTTCTTTGCACCTAGAACGACTAGTATAATAATAGTACACCAAGACAGTTATTACATTTACAATGCTGAAATAATATTATAATTATACTGATATGAGAATACAAATCACAATAAATGTATGCATTTGTTAATACAATTTGACAATAGTTATCAGATACAATAGTTAATATAATAGTTTACAATAGCTAATATAATAGTTATCAGAAGTAATTAATATGCGGCTCTTGGTATAAAGCTGTATCTTTTTTATATCTCCAATTGTTTACGGATCATATGGCTGGAGCTGCTATACTACGTTGTAAATTACATTTTAAAATATCTGATGTGTACACCACATGACTTTTGTACGGAATATTAAATTATACGCATTTTGAATTTCATTTAAACTTATTGGATTGAATTAAATCTACTTCGTCGATAGAATAAATGCACTCTTAGTAATTCACTATATTTGTTTATCATAGCGATACTCTGGCGCTAGATTCACTTAACAGTGTTACATCTCATTCATTTTATAGCTCAGACAGCATAAAAATTATATACATTATCTGAATAATTATCTAATCGTTGCCGCATGTTCTTTCAAATAGTACTATAATAAATCTAAAACGATGTGTAAAAGAAATTAAACAAACATAAAAAAAGGGGGAACAGTTTTCCACAGACGATTCAGTATTTCTCATTCAATTAATTCAGTTCTCATTTCGCGACAAGGCACAAATGCATAAAAATTTAAAATATCTATCTATATTAAAAATTACGAAGTAAATTTTAAACATTTATTTCCTCGAATAAATTCCGGAGTGGATTAAGCATGATTTAATTCGCAATAATAAAAGTTATCTTTGTTGTTGCGAAGCTTAGTTTCTGTAGATTGGCAATAAATCCAATATCCTCCTAGGTTTCAAATGTAAACAAATTCGATTGATTCTTTTATTTTATTAGTCCAAAGGGATTTAGTCCCGAAGGACTATTACTTTCGTTTTGCGATTTTGCGTCGGAAACACAAAAACGGCGTATCACTTTTCAAATTGTTGCCACTAAATGTTATCGCTCTGCATTAAATTTTAAAAAATGAAAAATCTGCATAAATGTATGCATGTTATTTTTTTTTTTGACGTAGCTTTCTCTTCAAAAATCGTCTGCGTGCGTTGCACGGGAAAATAAAAAGGAATTTTAATTACAGTTCTAAATAAATAGCCAAATAAATGTGAAATTCGTAACAATATTCTCTAAAACTTTAACGAATTTTTCATTAACAAACTCAAAGATTTCAAAGCCAGCAATACCAACGTTGTACAGAAAAACATTTTTATCTCCAGCGCGTGAGAGCGTTTACCGAAATTTCTAAAGATATGCACAATTTAAAATTATTAAGCGATATTGCTGTTGAACTGAATTTTATGGTTTAAGTGCGAAGAACATGGTATTTAACAAATAAAGGTAACACACAAAATGTTAAATAAACGTCCCTTTGGACGTAATTTAAAATCTGAAACATTTCAGATTTTTTTTTTTATTATTTCTTTTATATTATTTATTTATGCAGCTATTGATTCTTTTATTTTTATGACATGTTCTTAGGTATTGCAGCAAATCAGCAATTCTTTAGGTCTCGTTTGTCTTATTTGTTCAATTGGGATTCTAATTTTTAAAGGATCGACGTAATTTGCCAACTGTTGTTGATTATGTTGAGGTGTGCTATCTTGATCCTAGATGTTATAAGGATATATATCCAAGGATATATATACCTAAGGATCCTTAGATGCTATATGTTTAGAAGGTTTTCTTTGCTGTAATGTTTTCTTTTCTTCTTCTGAACAAGTGTGATTGGGGCCTCAGTGTCCTCTATTATTTCATCACGGACTAAAATAGATGTTGTCTGAGTAGCAAATGTGTTAGTTTGCGTACCAGTAGTATTAAGGCCCGTTTCCACTACTGCGTATGCGTTTCTCCAATCAGCGAACGAATTCGTTTTGATTGACATCTGGTGTCCGTCGACGGATGACGGAACGGATGAAGTTCAACAATGTTCAACTTCCATGCGTAGGTCTGCGGAAACGTTGGGGTCACGTGATAAAAAAGGAGCAATCAGGTGTTGTCACCAAAAATTAATGGCGGCAGAAGCAGTGGTGAACGCTGGCTCAAGAAAAGAATGTTTTGCTAAAAAATACTTATTTCTGAATTAGCGTTACTGAAAAAGACAGCAATCAGCTGAATTTAGTTAAAAAAAAGATAAGAAAAATAAGATAACTGCAACTACAGTACTAGTTCGCCGAGAGCAGTGATTACTGTCAAGGAAATCAGGAGCAAAAAATATAATACCAAGTTCATGAAATAGGAAAATTTGTCCTGAAAATTATTTTCTAGTTCTGCATACACGTTTACCTTTCATGATAACGAACGTCTGACTATATCAGACTGCTATAGCAAATCAGATACGGCATGAAAAGATTTGTTACTTTTTTCTTTTGAAACAGGTAAAAACTAAAAACGTTAATTATAAATTAAATTTAGTAGCCTTTTAAATATTCCACTGAATTAAAGAGTACGTTAAAAATGTATTTCTCTAGTTACAAATATACCTTTTGGCTAGCATATATTTGTAAGCACATGGAATATATTTTTAGCAGTCTGTTTAACTTCAATCGGAACGCCACTTTAAAAAATAATGCTTTTTGTAAGAAATGTCCTAGAAGCTAAAGAACAAACTCTGGTGAATTTTTTAGACGATAGCAAACTGAAATAGAACCAAAAAAATTTAGTTTTATGAATTCATTTACTTCATAATGTATGTAAGACAAAATTGCTAAGAATGCTAGTGTGGCGATAGCATAGTGGTAAAGCTGAGGTAAAGCTGAGGGTAGCGAACTGTGACCTTTTGGGTCGTGAGTTCGAATCCCGTACTCTGCTTTTTCCACCCTGTTTGCTATTTTCTCAGCTCCGTGTTCCAATTGATCTATATTTGTGTTTAAAAATTTATTTCTGTTGTTATGTGCATTAAATACAACGTTTTATTGATGCTCTTATTTATTCTTATATATATATAAATTTTTTTTTTTTCGTTTCACTTTTATGTTAATGTACATACATGTGAGGAGACTGGGATGTTTCCAGGTCTAAACTTTCAATACTAATAAACATGAGACAGTATTAATGCCCTGAACATTTTTAATAAAACAATTTTTAAAAAACTTATTATAATAATTGCTTTAAATTCAGTTCTCTCCAGCTGAAGCGCAGGAATTAATTAATTAAATATTTCCATTTTATTTACCTTAGGTATGCATACATATATAAAGAGAAATAAGCTTATCTTTATAACTTCTTCCATAAAAAGCAATGAATTTAAAATTTATAAATTCAAAATAATATTTTATGGATTATGCATAAAATATAACTGCGCATAGTGCATTTTGAAACAAACGAGATTTCTAATAAATTTTTCAGCTATGACACAGAAGAAATTGACGCTAAAATTTTATATAATATCTGTTTTCTCCCCAAATTTGCGCATATTTTAAAAATATACAGTCTCACATAGCAGTCAGCGGTATACAAGCATAGCAAATTTTGTGTAAATATTGTGAACCTTTCTTTACAGTTGCTCTGTATTTTTAAGGTACCAGCTATTTTTAAATGTGTTTAACATTTTTATTTGTTTTGCAATAACAGTACATTTTAGTTTTAATTATATATTATTTCGTTAACATTTAAGTCTTCTGGAAACGGAAAGAAATTTTTAAAAATTACTCCAGCTTCTATGCAGTTAGACATGTTCATAATATGCATTATAACCTTACGTATCTGAAAACTGCTAAATTGCTTTACTTTCACAGTTCATAAGCAGAACTAAAAATTTCCGAATTCGTCCGAATAATCGTAAGTTAAATCAGAGACCTCTGGTGGCAATGAATGCAACTGACCACCGAACTTCCGTAAGCGTAAATCCAACGCAATAGTGTAAACGGTTGTGCGTTTCTCCCAATACGCACCGCAACGCATACGCAGTAGTGGAAACGAGCCTTTAGTGTTAGGTAGAGTCTGTGTAGCCGCGGTTTTAGTATGTATGATTCTAGTATTATCAGATGGTTCTAATAATTCTACTATTTTTTCCAATGAAGCTATTTTTCCATGTTAGGTATGAATTTGTCCTTGCTGGTTAGCTATTACTAGTTCCTGTTCGTTTAATATTTTATAAGCAAGTTCCAATATGTCGGTAACTGTTTTTAGATCGGTTTTGCTGATTTTATTCTTAGCGTTTTCAGATCCTAGGAGTTTATGCACAAGAGTGCTTCTTGGTGCAAATGTATTGACATGGGACGCATCAGTAGGAAGAATTGTGAGTGCTGATTCTGAAGCTAGTGATGAGGTTGTTGAAGCTTGAACTCGCACATTAGATATTTCCATCAATAACAAAATGTATGAAGAAATTGGAATAGATATATGATGTAACCACTTTTCTGATTGTAAATTTAATTTAGAACATGATGGAAGAGATTTGGAATATAAAGTACTAAATATGGGTGAGTACTTTATATGTCAGGATGTCAAGCTGGAGGATAAATGTATTGTTATTTCTCAAATTAAACAATATTTTAAAGTTTGATGAAATTCTTTTTAATTGCTGTAGGATATTAAATTGAAACAATACTATTACACAGCTTAGATATAATAAAACTTATGAAAAAAAATTAGTAGCGATATTATTACTTAAGAAATTAATTTGTTAAAATATTATGCTTGTGCTAACAGCAAGGCCACTGCATGAGCGATTTGTGCAATGTAAATAATGGAGGCTTATCAAAATTTGAAAATTAAAATTCTAGTGAAAATATTTTAAAATGTATTATAATTTTTAAAAGCTTTAATATGAAAGTAATATCAAAAGACAGAAAATAATTATACTATTAAATGATTATAAATGTTTATAAACAAATATCAATACACTTTATAAGAATTTGAACTTGGAAGTAATTTCCTAGACGTTACATGATAAATATGAAGTTTGTTAGTGTTGAAGTTTTCTATAATTTAAAAAAAATACATCTACTAGTAAAGAAAATGTTTTGCTATTAAATTGATACAAACTGAATATATAAATTATAAAAATTCCTGTGTAAATACAATTCAAACTAACATACCAAGCCGTTATGTCATAAACTCGCTGGTGTAAACTATCGCAAATCCAGAAGTTGAAAATGTCAAAATTCGCATGTAAATAATTTTTCAATGGATGATCGGATTTCTTACAAAATTACAGGCTAAAATTCCATAAGCGAGATAAGTTGGCGCCAAACTATTTTGGCCTTCAAAATTTGGCGAAATTTTCTTGGCGGCAATGAAAGCACTAGAATGTGATTTTTAAACGTAAACAGAATAGCAACTTTTAAGTTTTGCAGTAGTGAAACGCCGTTATTTTCTGTAAACAGTATAGTAAAATGAGATGATAAAATGCTATATAAGTAAAACAGTCCATCAGCTTTGCAAGTAAAAACATAATCCTATCTATGTAATTCATGATAAAATAGTATAATGAATAATAAAATAATAAATCGTATAACACTTTCCTCGAACTCCAACATAATCAACCAAGTAAATATATTTAAATTCACTAATGATGCATCATAAACTCATTAAAATATTCAACTTACTATCATAAAATTCAACACATTAAACAACTTTCGTTCAAAACATCAAAGCTTTAAATATTCCACATCTTTCGATTGCCACATGCAAGAAACAAAACTAAAAAAAATGATTAACTAAATAAAATTAAATGAAAACGTTCATGAATTATAAACTTAACTTCATCTGAAATCCAACATTCTCCCACCACCATCAGCTTAACCTTCTGCAAATATTTATATAAATATAATATTAACATATATAT
>KK122592.1:31682-121288 GCA_000611955.2 Stegodyphus mimosarum | reverse complement strand
TTTAGTAGCAGGAGACATGAAAAATATGCAATTCCTTCGCCGGGAATCGAACCACGGACCTCTGAAATACCGGCTCAGTGTGCTGACCATTACACCACGAAGGCACGCTAAGAATGTGGGAGATATACCTTATATACTCCCCTTTTTAAAGGGCGACTAGGGTTTTAGGGGACCTAGTCGCCAAATCCTGGGTGTGGAGAGTCATCATCCACAACCCTTTTAGTTCGGGCGCCAGTGTAGAGACATTAGGTAATTTTGGAGCAGGAGTCATGAAAAATATGCAATTCCTTCGCCGGGAATCGAACCACGGACCTCTGAAATACCGGCTCAGTGTGCTGATCATTACACCACGAAGGCACGCTAAGAATGTGGGAGATATACCTTATACAGTTACCGAAATAAAGCTCTAGGTTTGCCACAACAGAACATACAGGCGAAAACCACGACCAAATCAAAATCTCGCCAAATAAAAAACTCTAAAAGCTTGGCGCTCACCCCGATTATGGAATTTTAACCAAATTGCATCGCTATGTTCTACTTAAGCAGAAATTTAAAAAGATATATAATTTGATGAGGTGAAAGTATTTATTCCGCAATTCCAAAATCGGAATCCAAGAGCTCAACAAAATGCGTCATACACTGTTAAAAGCTAAAAGATGTTATTACTAACATTTGAGCATTGGCTAAATATTTTTAAAATTAACTTTGATGCGATGTCATGTGCGGGTCACTAGTAATGGCTCTGTAGAAAACTGAGTGTTAAATTTATGCACGCGCATTGTTGTGAGTATAACTTCACGTGGTTAGCGTTTCTAACTCTGCAATTCTGAGTATGGCAACTGAAAAGAGAAAGTCTAAAATTTTGAATTTAAGAGAATTGTTTTCATATTCGCAGTTAGATGTTTTAAAATATAGCTTTGTAATTATTAATGTTACAAAGAATGAAATGAATGTTGTTTCAATACTTTGTACATTAGTTGAGTTCTAGGAATATCGATTTATTGCTGAGTTTTGAAATCGGCATCCGACATCTGGCGTCCTTGAACAAGATATCTACTGAGATTTTACTGAGTTATAATTATTGAGCTAATCATGTTTTTGTGATGGAAAAATTAAAACTTTCTCGCAAACAGTATAGAAGACTATTTATAAGTGCTTACAATGACTTCCATAGAAATGAAACTGTCGAAGATAAAATTTCGATATTAAAAGATATTGAAGAGAAAGCAAAATGAAAATATGAAAAATAGAGATTAATATGAAATTGGTGCTACTTTGGTAGACGGTTGCACGGATTTTGGCGATTTTTTTTGGCGAGCGATACGACTTATGCTAAACCTATTGCTAGACAAGTTATTTATGGTAACCGATACTTTGTTGTCATTTTATTTTTAAAAAAATACTTTATACCCGATATGCAAGAAAGTTTCATTCATTTTCAAATATACTATGTAATGATCTATTAATTGCTAGGTCTATAATGCATGCATATAAACATTTAAAAAGAAAGATAAGTAACTGCATAAACTTGTCTATAAATTTGTATAAAATCTGAAAGATTTCAGATTTTAAATTACGTCCAAAGGCGCGTTTTTTTAACGTTTCGTGTGCTACCTTTTTTTTTATTAAATATCATGTACTACGTACTCAAACCATAAAATTCAGTTCAAAATCAATATCGCAAAATCATTTTAAAATGAACATATCTTTAGAATTTCCGTAAGTCTCGTGCGCTGGAGATAAAAATGTTTTTTTTTTCGTACAGTGTTGCCACTGCTCGCTTTGAAATCATTTAGTTTGTTAATCAGAAATTCGTTGAAATGTTACAAAACATAAAATCGATAATAAAGCAAATTTCAAATTCAAAATTAGGGCTTCCAGATGCCCATATTCGCAGTAGGATTACGTCATTCAAAATTCGATGGCTCTAGGTTTTATCACAATGCGAGAAACATGCATACATTTATGCAGATTTTTCATTTTTTTAAATTTAATGCAGAGCGATAACATTTAGTGGCAACAATTTGAAAAGTGAAACGGGCATTCAGAGAGAATCGACGCAAAATCGCAAAACGAAAGTAATAGTCCTTCGGGACTAAATCCCTTTGGACTAATAATGCTTTTTATTATGCATAAATTCCGTGTTTTAAATATTATTTATGGCATCCTAAATATTAAAAATCAATTTAATTTTGCATTTTTATTTCAAATAAAAATTTTATTGTTTATGATATTTTATGTTGTGGATGATGTAATCAATGACGTCACCTTATTTTAAAACTAATTGGCTTTAATATCTATAAATTTAATCTAATGTTTTAAACATTATTTATGGCTGTTAAATACTAAAATACAATTTAATTTTGCATTTTTTAAAAGGATTTCATTAGGTATGATTATTTAAATAATTTTAATTCTATGCGTGATGTAATCAGCTCCCTGATTGGCTACAGATTTGTGCATTAGGTAACTGCTCTTTGCCATTAGATAATTGCTAAATTATGTACTCCATCGTATTAAAAAAATGGCAAAAAAATGAGTGAGACTGTCAAAAATTGCTGAGATATTTATTGCCACATATGTTTCAAGTTAAATAATTATATCCTACAAAACTTATTTTAAAGTATTTGAATTTAAGTAATATTTTCATTCTTTTAAACGTTGGTATGATGTTTTTAATTCGATATTCAATTTAAGTAATATTTTAATTCAATTAAACGTTGTCGCAATGTTTTTATAGTGGTGTTTTTATTCTATTCCTGTGCTATATGAAAGTAATAATTTAACCTTACAGTAATAATTTAACCTTACAGTAATTTTAATAATTTTATACTCGTAGTAAATGTATTTATTTACATTTGCCTCCATCTTAAAAAACGACGTTTTCAGCAAAAAATTAATCCATTGTTTTTAACGATATTTATTTTTTTAAAGTTTCGAATACTTTACTATGCGTAAAATACGTAAAAACACCAACAATTGCGCCAGCGTAAATCGCCAAAAATCAGTGCAACCGTCTACCAAAGTAGCACCATGAAATTTAGAGACCTTTTGTTTATGTTCCAAGAGAAGGAGGAAGATATCGAAGAAGCAATCGATGTATCAGAGAGCTATATTGACAAGTGAAAAGTTTTAGAGAATAAATTGAAAGATCTCATTAATGAAAAAAGTCAACATTTTGCTGCATCTACTGTTCCTGTAGTTATAATCACTGCACCTAATAATTTATTGTATTACCCTAAAATTATTTACTCACGTTTTATAGAAATATCGAGAACTGGCTGTGCCTTTGGGGACAATTTCAGAAAATTGATAAAGACTCAAACCTTAATAATGATGATAAATATGCATATTTAGTTCAAGCTATGGAGAAGAGTTCATCCGCTGATGAGTTATTAAAAATTTTCCTTCTGGCGGTAGAAACTATGATAAGGCGGTGAAGCAGTTGCAGTTACTCTATGGTAAGGAGGAGTTACTTATCGAAGTTTACGATCGAGATCTATTATCCATTGTGTTGTTAAAACAAGTCACAAAAGGCTTCACTTCGAAAATTGTATGATCAATTGGAAACAAGACTAAGAGCTTCAGAAACTTTGGGAATTACTAAAGACAAATATGCTGCAATGCGTTACCCTCTTGTTGAGTCAATGTCCTCTTGTCTCCCGAATGAAACTTGGCGGCATGGGAACGGCATGGAAAAAGCATGGGAACGGTTTAGAACCGCCCATCAATGAGCGAAGGAAGAATCCTAGGAAGAAACGTCCTCTTTTATTAAGGGAACGCCTACTAATGATCTAGATCGCCTTCTTGGCTTTCTTCGAGTTGAAGTGGAAGGGGAGGAGAGAATTTTGATCGCCGTTCAAAGTTTTGACCAGTGTATAAAGAAAGACACGCTATTTTAATAACCGTCGAGAGACTACTGAAAGAAAAATTCAACTCAGAATATCATCAGCAACAGAACTTTTGGCATCGAATCTAAATAATAAAAACTCTGCATATTTTGTTCTGAGGAGCACAAATCGGGGAACTGTAAAAGAGCTTTTAAATTAACATTACAAGAAACACAAAGTGCTGTTGAAAAGACCCGTTGTTGTTTGCTGTTTTTAAAAGATGGACATCAGGTGAAAACATGCCGTCCGAAAACGAATTACCAATTGTGTGGAAAAAGAACATCATTTATTTTTGTGCAGAGCTTTGTCACAAGAACATAATTCTTGCACGGTTAACAAAAACAATGAAATGTGCGAACCAGTGATAAAGCATGATGAAGCCTTAGCGAACTTGTCTAAGTCTTCCAATGTTTTTTTCAGACCTTAACAATATTAGAAAGGGGGAAAATATTAAACATAAAGCTCGAGCAATAATAGATTCTCGCTCTCAGCGATCATATATTCTCAAAAGGATGGCAGAAAAAATGAAGTGTGGTTCCAAACGGAAAGAGTACCTACAGCATGCTTTGTTCGGTGGCCCCATTATGTTGACATGCCAGCCTGATGTGTTCACAATATACTTGTCAAGCTTAACGGAGGACTATAGTTGAAATTTTGAAGGACTTGGACAAGCAGTGACTTATGACACAATATTAGGTAACAAGCGAGAGCCACACTTTAAAGAACTTGGACACTATGGCATTTATCTGACAGAAGATTTAGATGGTTCATTAAAGTTCTAATCGGAGCAGATTTTGCGGGAAAGTTAATCACAGGCAACCATCTGCAACTAAAGTGTGGACTTACTGGAATTAAAATAAAATTGGGTTGGACAGTCATTGGTCGCACAAATAAGGAGAGTTCAGGTTTATTAATTACTTCAATGCTTACAACTAGCACTTGCATTTCAGAATTGTGGGTTTTAGACTCTCTGGGTATTACTGATCCACCTGAAAATAAAACAGCGACTGAATTAGAAGAAGCAGCGAAACAACATTTCTTGGACACAGTTAAGATAGAAAATGAAAGGTGTTTTAGTGAACCTTGGATTGAAGGTCATGTCCCACTTCCTGATAACTTTGAGCTTACAAGATTACACAAAATTTTGAGACAAGATTACACAAAATTGTAAAGAATCTTAACAGAAAGATTGTTTGAATCATACAGAAAGGTGTCTGAAGAGTGGTTAGAGGAAAATATTATAGAAGTGCCCAAATGTGAGTTACGACTTCCTGCACATTATTTACCCCTCACCATCCTGTTTAAAATGAGCTTTCACCCTCAGCCTATTTGCGACTATTTGCTATATTTGAGACTATTTGCGGTTTCTGTGGATTGGAGAAAATGGCCAACTGAAGCACTTTCGACATCGCCGTGTAGTGCCTGATGTGTCGTGTAGCCCTTTCTTGCTTGGAATTGTGATTCTAAATCATCTACAAAATGTTTTAGATGGTATGGAATATCCATAGAATGTATTAAAATTATTGATGAAAAGTTTTCATATGGATAACTGTGTAACAAGTGTGCCAAAAGAACAAGAATTAAAGATTTTCATTAAATTTGCAACCAGTGTTATGGCTGAACGAAAATTTGACTTGAGAGGCTGGGAATGTACAAATTTCATCGATAAAATCACTCCCGTTACAAATGTGTTGGGAATACAGTGGAATAAGGATGAAGATACGTTAGGTATCAGTGCAACTAGTTTAAAAGAGCTTTGTGCAGAAAAAATTATGCATTGTTCCCGAAACTATTACTACAAAGAACTTGGGAGAAGTTGAATTGGGAGGAAGAGTTTGACACTGAAACTAAAGAAGAATTTCTGAAGTGGATGAGAAATATTTTTTATTTAGAAAAGGTGCGCATTCCTCGCTATTTGAAAATCGGTGATGACAATGACAAATATTCTTCCCATTTCTTCTGTGACGCAAGCATTGTATGCCTATGCTACAGAAGTCTTTTTTCGAGTTGAAACTAGTGAATGTGTTAAACTACAATTGTTAAGTACTAAATCCAGAGTTCCCCAATTGGAAAGAAGAAAACTACTATCGCTAGATTAGAGTTACTGACAGTCACAATTGCTTCTCGCCTTGAATTTACAATTGTGCGTGAGATTCCACATTTAGAAGTTTACTTTTGGAAGGACTACACTACTGTACTTACTTGGATTAAAAGAGAAGAAACGTGGAGAACCTTTGTTCAAAATCGAATATCTGAAATCAGGACTCTGATTTCCAAAGAGAAATGGACGCATGTGCCAGGAACATTAAACTCTGCTCATTTTCCAAGCAGTGGCTTTTCTGCGAAGAAAATGATACAATGAAAATAGTGCGGAGCGAGAAGTGTAGGTGGGTGAGTGGTTATATTTATCTACTGAGAAAGTGTCTTCTTCAGAATTTGTTGTGAATGAAAATGAAGTTCCTAAGGAACGGAAGAAAACCGTTGTTTCATCTCCAGCTAGCTGCTTGACTACTTAGATAAAAAAATGTAGGTACTGATTGGTACTATTGTTACTTTTCACAGTATGAAAAAATTGTACGCATGATCAGCTGGGTTCTAAGACTTTTGGAAAACTGTAAAAATTCGAAAGAATTTAGAAAGCAAGGAAGTCTGGATGCTGAGGAATTTTCAGAAGCTGAGAAAAGAGTAATAAAAATCATTCAAAGAGAAGCATTCTTAGACGATAAAGGTAAAAAATTGAAAACACTAAAAATTTATAAAAATGGAGATGATCTCCTCAGATTAAGAACAAAAATTGTCTATCGAGAAGAAAGCCATTCTTTTAGAAGACCTGTGATTCTCCTTTCTTAACACCAGGTTTTAAAACTAGTAATATTTTCTTTTCATAAAAGGCATGGACAAGTGAGAACTCAAATGTTATTTAATCTTCTGAGGGAAGGTTTCTGGATTTTAAATGGAAGAAAAACTGTGAGGTCAATTATCTGAAAATGCGTTACATGTAAGAGGCATTCTGGTAACAATTTGGATGCAGACACGGCCTCTATCACTAAAGACAGTATTCGAGATGCTGCAGTATTTGAAATCGTAGAAGTAGATTTAGCCGGTCCATTATATTTGAAAGATCAAAAGAAGACTTGCGTTTGTCTCTTTACTTGTGCGGTTTATCGGGCTGTGCATATTGAACTGGTGCCAGATATTTCGACTGATACATTTTTATTGCCTTTCGTAGGTTTGTGGCAAGAAGAGGTAGATGCACAGCTATTTACTGTGACAATGGAACCAATTTAGTTGGAGCCAATAAATTGTAAAAACTTTGAACTGAGATCGAATCATCGAGAATTCAACTGTGAATCGCATTCAGTGGAAATTCAATCCTCTTTCTGCTTCCTGGTGGGGTGGTTGGTGGGAGCACTTAACTCGAATCATAAAAGATATATTAAATAGAGTGATAGGTTGTGCTTGTTTGTCATATGAGGAGATGATCACTGTTCTATGTGACGGAGAGTCGATTATTAACTCAAGACCTCTCACATATACTTCAAAAAATGACTCAGATTTTGTTCCTCTGTCGCCATCATTATTTCTTCAAGACATCAAGGGAATCGGAGTACCAGACTGTGACGCAGGAGGTCACAAAAGCCTTAATAGAAGGCTAAAATATCGGTTCCCACTTCGAAAAGGTCTTAGGAAAAGACAGATCTGAATATCTGGGTTCGTTACTTCAAAGACTTAACTTACAGAAATAGCCAACGATATCTGTGGGAGACGTCGTACTCATAGGCAGTGAAATTCAGAAACGCATTAACTGGCCTCTGGGACGAGTAGCGGAAATTACTGCTGTAAAAGAAGGAATCGTCAGAGTCTTGAAACTTCGAACAGCTCATCTAGAAATAATGAGGCCGATACAACGGTTGTTTCCGTTAGAGATTACTTATGAAATGACTAAGGATGTACAAACTAAAATGCAAAGAAAGCCAGTGTCTCATTCTGAAATGTCCCAAGCACGAGTAACAGACCCTGCAGAACCCATTACACGAACTGTAGCAGCTCGATCTGGAAGAGATATCAAAATACCAAACGCCATTCTTAATCGTTGAGTTGCAAAGTCACCCAACTCAAGATGGGAGGATGTAGAAAACTGGGTATTGAATTTATGCATGCGCAATTGTTGTCAGTATAACGTCCCGTGTTTAACGTTTGTAACTTTGCAATTCTGAGTCTGGCAACTGATAAGAGTATTGTAATGTTCTGAATTTAAGAGAATTGTCTTCATATTCGTAGTTAGATGTTTTAAAATATAAACGTTGTAATTATTAATGTGACACAGAATAAAATGAGTGTTGTGTCAATACTTTGTACATTATTTGAGTTCTAGAAATATCGATTTATTGCTGAGTTTTAAAATCGGTATCCGACAGTCCAAAAAATTATAAAAGTAATCATTGGTAATCCATTTTAGGATGAAGAAGAGGTTAAGTTAATTCTAAATCGAATAATTGCTGATCGAGAAGCGGCAAAGATGGTATGCCTCTGGAAGCAAAGGTGCTGGAGTTAGAAATAAAGCAGCTTTGAATTGCAAAGTTAAGAACTACGAGTTAGAAAATCGTCAGCTAATATAGTAGAATCGAGCAATAAAACCCAGTTGGCACAAATTACTACAACGTTTGATGAAAAAAAAACAATGAAATGGATCCATATTTGATGAATTTTAAGAGACAAGCTGATATGGCTCAAGTCCCTAAGAAAGATTGGGCGGCTATCTTTTGGGTGTTTTACCTGCCGAAAACTGCAATATGTTAGCCAGAGAACCGTTTGAAGATGCAACTAAATACTGTTATGCAAGATATCTAATCTTGAAAAGATATAAAATTAATAGCGAAAAGTTAAAACAATGCCTTTTTCGACATTAAAAGACTCATGAAAAGTCTTGGAGAATTTATGTTTATGATCTGTAGAGTTATTTTTTGGATTTAGAAATTAACTTAATATTTACCAAGACGATTAAAAATCAGATTCCAGTGGAAGTACCGGAGAAGTTTCTTGACAAATGGATGAAATTAAAAGCTCAGTATGGCCTGTCAGAAAATCTACATAAATATGAGAGAACTTAACAAAATTTTTAAAAAATAAAATATTAAAAAATATGGATTAAAACCTCAAAAGGGTCATCAAAGTGGGAATATAATGTAAGGCAGCTATCTCAGTAGATATAATACTAAAGAAATCTCTAAAGATTTTAATACAAAGCCTGTAATTAAGACAGAATTTATTTATAAAATGCATGAAAAGAAGCTGAAAAACGGAGGAGACAACATCGTTGTTATGAATACGGATCCCGCTTTTATTTCCAATTTCAGTGTGATAAACTAAAGAGAAATTTGGAAACTGTAGCCTCATATAGAATTTCCATAAAGTTTAAAAATTATGGAATAATGGAACATGGCACACTGATTATGGAATTATGGAGTTAGGACACTATGGCTTCATACACCAGGTTATGTAAAGTAAACGGCTATAAAATGCTCATGTTTAGAGATACTGCAAATCTGAACTTAATTTGCAAAAGCATGTAAAACCTTCCATGTACACGAGAGAACTCTGCGGATGCGAACAGCTGAGGAAAAAGCTCCAGTGTGCTTTCTTTTGGCTGACGCAGAGCTTGAATGTGAATTTGGGCATATCGTAATTAATGTCTTAAGAGATTCATTAGATCAAGAAAGATAACAAAATAGCTGCATTATTTGAAGAAGCAAAACGAGACGGAGGAGTTTAACTTAATATGACAAATGATGTTCGAACTCCTGCTCAACAGCGTTTCCTAAAAGGCACGGAAAATTTAGGCTCGACAAATGAGTTAAACTCTGAAACTGAACTTAGAGACAAAAACACACTACTGAAAATGTAATTTTATCTTCTTTGGAATATGAACATTCTGAATTAGATCTGATAAACAGCTCTCAGATTGTTATACAAGAACAAAAGTTGAATATTGTTGCTGTTCCTTTATATGAGTAAATTAAAAGAAAATCTTGTAAAGTACTTACGTAATACCTCATCCAGAAAAAATAAATAATACTTTATCAGAAGTGAATAATAGACAGAAGAGGTACTTTGTGCGTATATTTTGAGCAGAGTAACTAGGCTGTTGATAAAGCACTAGAATCTAATTGTCCTCGTATAACACCAAGTGAACCGACTGCTTTAAATAATACAGTTTTGCTCTCTGAAGATATCGCACTGACTGAATTTATCTTTTCACTAATACATTTTCAACTGAAATCAATATAAATGTTTTGCAAGCTTATATTTCTCCTCCATCTGTATTTCTAGGTATAAATAAAGATATATTGCTCCATGTTGAAATTCAACCTATGGACGCATCAGAAAGATCTGCGGATAATTTTGTGTCCCAAGAAAATAATTCTTTTAACACGTTCGCTGTCAACTACGAGTTATCTCGTAGGTCGAAATTTGTGTTTAAATGCCAGCTACGATTTAATTCGTAGAACGCGTTTATTTTACTTACATCACATACGATAAAACTAGTAGTATTTTAATGTTCTTTGAAGGCATCTAGCTTTGGGGATTATAAAAAACACAACAATTTGCGAAGTTCAATAGATTTATTATAGTTAATATAAGTATTTATAAAGTAAATAACATAGGAACTGTAAAAATAATTAAGCAATTTATAATAATCTTTGTTATGTTATGTAGAAGTGAAGGGGCCACCTAATATTTACCCCAAGTAAGTAGGTATTAGCCCCAAACACTAACTAGGAAACCAACAACATTCCTCGAGTCGTGATGAAATTGCGACTCCAGCCAATATTACAAGTTCTGCCACCGCATCAGTGGCACTCCTTTCAGCCTTAAATTAGCAAATTACATTACATAAAATACATTGGGATATACATAGTTGTACAGGTGCATGTTTCAAGATGTTATCAGTTGCTTTTGTTTTCTCACCGTCATTAGTGACGCCCATATCGCTGCACCATACAGTGCTATCTTTTCTGAAACAGTGTTACATAACAGCTTTTGTATCTGGGGGTTCAAGCCCCATCCGACACCTTGCATTCTTTTCAGGTTGTTAGTTATACTGGAGATTTTCTTCTTAATTTGCTATAGGTGCTCAATGAAGTTAAGTTTATTATCTACTATAATTCCAAGATATCTTAAGGATTTAGCTATTTTGATTTTTTTTGTTGTCAATGTGGAATTTCGGTAATCTGGTTATTTTTTAGAAAGCTTATGAAATATCATAACGTGGGATTTTTCCTGTGATATTGTCAGTTTCTGGTGCTTGAGGACTGACACAAGAGCCCTGCGGACAGCCTAATTTGGTTTCTTTCGATGGTTCTCTGTTGGTTATTATTATGCTCTTTCTGTTGGAAAAATAGTTCTGGAATACTTTAAAAAGATTCTTCCGGCACTTGATTTCTTTAAGTGTGCCCAATACCTCAGGCCACCAGGATGAGTCGAAGGCTCTTCTGAGGTCTAAACATATTTAGAGCGGAATGTAGATTTTGAGCTTTGTTGTTAGATATTTGGACTACTGCTTCGTTGATTGCATGTAATGTGCTTCTGTTGGGTGGGAATCCAAATTACAAGTTACTGATACCATTTGATTTTCTCATCTGATGCCTGAGGAGATTCGCAAGGGCTCTTTCAAAAACGTTTCCCAGCCCTGGGAGGAGATTTATTGGCCTATATGAACTCGGATTGGGCGCATCTTGACCTTTCTTGTTGAACAGAATTATCTATCCTATCTTGACGCAGGAGGAGAAAATACGGTATTGTGGGCATTTGTTTAGTAATACCGGGATAAGTGAAGAAAAATGTTTGTTTCTTACTTTTAAGTTATCTATCCCGTCTGGGCCTGGAGCGTTTTTCTTTGGCAGAATTTTAATAATACTATTAATTTCGAATTCACGGAGCGTCATCTTGTATGCAAGGTAGCCGAGTATTTTCTCTTCTCAATCTTTGCGCTGTTGTATCACCTTCTGCATCGTCCGTTAGGAATACGGCGTCCCTAAGTTTTTCTATTGCAGTTGACGTGGAATTGTCTGACCCTGAAGTACATGAAATTGACTGAGGAATTATTATTTGTGAAAGTATGAAAACTTTGTTTGCCCAGTTTTTGTAGGACCATAGGGGTCTATTTGATACGTATTTTTTCCAGCAGCTTATTTTTTGCTTATCGAATTTCATCTTTATAGAGAGCTCTCTGTTTGGCGAAAATTATGTACCCTACTCTTCTATCTGTTTCTGTTTTTGCTTGCTTCATTCTTCTCTTTAAAACTCTGGTTTCATTGCGTTCAGATCGCAGTGAGGTTGCGCACCAGTTTACTTTCTTGATATTACTAGGAATTTCAATGTCGAAGGATTTTTCACAATGGGCTTGAATTGATTTGGTCAGTTTCGTAGTTAAGTCATCTAACTGAACTTCATTAGTGGAATTTTTGAGTTCATTTATTATCAAAGGTACTTCTGTGGAGATTAAATTTACAAATCTTTTGATCCTGTTATTTGTAGTTTTGAAGCGCTTTGTTGTTACTGTTAGAGTCTGGGTGTCAAATCCATATGATATTAATTTGTGGTCTGAAATTACTTCATCTCGCATGATCGTTCAGTTCATGATCCAGTGGGCCAGAGAATTACTTGCAAGCATTAGGTCGGGCCACCCTTTTCCAGAACTTGTTTCGAATGACGGTAGGGAAGAAGCCTCATTTATCAATGCTAGCTTGTAACTATTAATAAAATCTTCAACTTCTAATTCCCTTTGGTAAGTACCAGAGTATCCCCATATTTGGTTATAGGCATAAAAATTCCCTTCAATGATGTGCGGGGGGGGGTTGGGGAATTTATTGGTGATGTTTACCTAGTTGGCTAAGGTTTGTAGAGAATTCTTCTGCTAGAGAACAAAAGAAGGAGGTGATGAGCAATTCTTCTTTTGCTGAAGTGTTCAAGGCTATTGTTACTATATCTTTAGACGTAGATATTCTTGATGGGGACCAATTCTTGTTGTAGCATTGATTATATTTATTTGATTTTATTTGATCTTATTTGATTTTCTTTTTCGTTTCGGTGTTGGATTAAATTCCAGCTTGACGGAATAGCGCCAACCTTACCTCTTGCGCAATAAGGCTCTTGAACGAGCACTATATCATAATGGTGCTCTGCTAAGAAAAGTTCGAGTTTTGTAGATGATGCTTGCAAATTCATTTGGAGAATCTGGATTTTAAGTGCACTGTTTCGTTTCATTATTGTGGTTGAAGGAGTCCTTATTTTGCTGACTCGCTGCTTTTTGTTCCTTAGTTAAATGTACCGTAGTTTGTTCTTTCCTTGATCTTTTTTATTTCACGAGGTACATCGGGCAGGTAGATGCGAATGCAGTATTATTTATATTGAAATCGCTGTCATTCACATTATTGAAAAGTTTGCAGTTAACGCAAGTTGGCATCTCTACTCTGCAATTCTTAATATCATGTTGTCCCCAGCAGAAAATACAGTTCTGTCTGTGTGGACAGTCTCGTGCAGAGTGGTTGAAGTTTTGACATGTAAAGCACCTACAGCCAAACTATTCAGTGATTCCGTGCTCTCTCCGACCACTGAAGATTTGTTTTCTTTCCATCATTCACTTAAATATTAATGGGGAGCATCCAGTTTTCCATTTTATCGCATTGTTTCGCTTATCGTTTAATTTAAATAATACTTTAAAGTCATTGTTTGTCATGGGAAAATTTGCTATTATAATATTATGCATTTTCTCTGCGGTTGTCCCGTGGGAGAAATTACTAAATGCGCACTTGAATGTTCTTCTCTGGAGAATTTTCGTATGAAATTTTTTGTGGATGTCTTGAATTTTGTCTAGAGATACATGAAGTTTTCTGACTTCTTCCTTGTTTTTGCTGGAAACTGCTATACCTCCCCGATGAATTTGCTGATTGCTTTAATCCTAATAGCAAGACTCGAAATTGGGGATATCTTTTCGAACACTTCTTGAATGTTTACAGTGGAGCTGTTGTTCTTTGGAGTAATTAGGAGTGCTGATCATCTTTGACATTTGTATCTAATGCTCCTCATGGCAATTTGAGCATATGCTGGCGATTGCTCTATTTGGGCAAAGTTGGAGTGCATTTCTTGCTGGGTATTAGTGGGGTTACAGGTACCAGCTTTTGTATTATTTGGGTTAGTATGTCCGCAGCAGTTAAATTTGTGGTAATCGTCTTTTTAGGAATTATTGGGTCTTGGCTGGTAGTTCGTCGGAACTTCCATTGCCAAGTTCTTCATTACCTCTATACGTGCATAAATTTTCTCAAAAAGATCTTTTGGGAAAATGGGCTTGCTTTTCTTTTGTGTGTATAGAAGGCCTATGCACTTTTCAAATATGGAATTGATAAACTCTGCTTTGTCTTCTTTTGAGGAGCAATCAACATTGCTATCACTGTAATGGCTTACAGGGGCGGACTGCAACGTATTTGGTGATGTTGATTCAGCTTTACTGTGAGGTTCACCTTCCGGGGATGTTCCTAGGACGTCAACTGAGTATACAGATTTTGCTCTGGTGCAACTCATATTTGATCGAAGTTATACGCTCTTAAGAAATTAACACAATAGCACAATCTAAAGTGATATTTTGAGACTGAAAGTGGCGCATTGTACTGAAAACTAGTCATAGTAATAATATTAGCACCAAAATCTGGTGCGCAATAAGTACGCTGATAACACAATATGATACTTCAATTGCATACGTTGAGTGTCTGTTTCTGATGTGTGATCATCTGCAACGGTGAATTAATTAGCCTATCGTTGTACTATAAAAATCAGAAACAATCAGACAGACTTAGTTTAAAGTAAATAGTCTAAAACTGATGTCAGAGAATCACATGGGAAAAGATCTTAACATATTAACTGCAATTTGCTGCAGAAATCCTGATACTCGGTTAGGCTGACACTATAACTTGAATAAAAAGATATCTAAATATTGTTGAATGCTGCTGACTGAGCCACAGAAGAAAACGCGAATAACGTAGGAAACTATAACAAATAGGAACGCTGTACTAAAATAAAAAGAATATTCTTCAAAACTGAAAGCAGTATTAGAGTTGTAGAACAAAAGAACTGAAAAAAACGGAGAAAGTTTATTGTTGAAATAAGATATGCAGTCTAGATGCTTTCTTTATTTAATATAGGAATTACTCAGTTCCAAACAAAATAAATTCATGTGAACAGTTATAAATCCGATTCGTTTTTAATTCGAATTTCTGATCTTTTAAATAATTTATTTTTGGATACCAAGCTCCATAAAGTTCTGAGATTACTCACTCTAACTCAGTCTGGAATCCAAAACATTTCCCGTTTACAGCAGTTCAATTTTATTTAGTTGATGCAGTCTATACAAAAGTGCAATATCTTCAGATTTCGTAATCAAGGTAAAAGATTTATAATTGGTCTTAGTAATATTTATGATAATTTCTTTTTCTGTTAATCATAATAAACGACATTCAAAGGAATCATTGAAAGGATCCTTAATTGTTTTTATGTTCCTGTTTATGGACCATAGTACCATATTTTTATGATTTCAGTAGGATCATAGATAGAGCCTATGAAACCATTAACCATTCTATTAAACTTCGTTTTAACCACATATGCCAGTTAATTTTTCCTAAATTCTTTCAATCATACTTTCTGTTGGATATTCCTAAAATTTCTTTGTGGGATGCCTATTCTTCATCCAATAGATTTCTTGTGGTAGGACACAACACACGTTTTGGTAGATTTTGATACACCAGTTATATCAGAATGTCTACGATGGCTTCTTTCAATATTATCCAGCGAAACAATTTTACTTGAAAATGTAAAATCATATTTTGGCATCTTGGCAAAGATTTAGAAATTTTAAATAAATTAAATGCTGTTAATGAATGCACCTTTAGATACAGTGTAAGTAACAGTAGACTCTTTAGAAAATGAAATAATTACAAAACATACGATTATAGGTAATTGAATGTCATAACACCAGTCTTGTGAAATTTCAATGTATGTAGTGCTGATATACTATTTTCAAATAATCGTAAACAATTTTTCCTTCTTTAGAAAATTTTCTTGTTACAAAAAAGGGGGTTTCCTGAAGCAAAAACATAAGTAAACCAAACAATTGTATTCTCATTTAATTCAAACTCATTTTATTAAATTCCTTCTTCAACACTGTTCATTTCAATGAGGCGAGAGCATTTTTAAAATCGAAAAACATCATCACTTTTTGAACCCATTTGTTCATTAGGATTGTTTTTGTTGTCTGCCCTCTTTACAAAATCTCCTATTTTAGTCAGCTGCTTGGCACTTTCATGTCAGTAGAATATCTCGTTGCATGGAGATAGGCCATTTTCCAGCTCTATTTTGAATTTTCGCTTTCTTTCGGCACAAGGGTTTGCCAAGAAAAATGATTTAAGGTTTTTCTCTTATGCAGGTCCACCAGTAACGTTTTTAGACTAAATTTAGTAACTTTGACTAAATTTTTCAGAGCTATCGTCTTCGGAAGCGATTTCATTAAAAATTTTAGATGTCGTTCTGAGTTGAAACCTATCAATTCGCCGATTTCTTCTTCCACTTTCTTCGACGTCCTTAATAGCTGTATCTACAAAACCTTATCATCCGAACGATTTAGCACATTCTAATATACTCAGAAGCTTGTTTTCTGGGAATTCAAGCAAGTGTTTTACTGACGTCGGCCATATCTTCTTACGAACACGTATTTAAAGTTTGTTTATTTTAGTTCATTTACCGAAAGCGATATGATTTGGATATTAATTTTCATCGAAAACTGTCTACAAGCTTTTTCACATCAGTTGATTTTGAGCCAATTGTATCTAAAATCCATTGAAATGATCTTCTTACGCAGTACGTTTTGAACGTCAGAAATGGTACCAAGATAAATAGAACCAAGATCTGAAGATTAGATCAGTCAATTATTGTTCGGTGGTAAAACCGCTACTTTTACACTGGGATGTGTTAGATTCAGTTGATCACTTGAAGTACTGTCTAGTAAGAATAGCACCTTAAATCTCCCATTTTTTTTTTTGCTTTGAATAATTTTCAACCTCCGGCGCCAAATAGTTCAAAACCAGGCTTCAAATAAATCTAATAAATTTCCTTCACGTCAGTTTTTGAGTTTGCTCTCTAGTAAGGTGTTTCTATTCATGCCTTTAAGCGCACTGGGATCAAAAGATCTGTAAAGAAGCAAGGACTTTGCATTAACTCCCATAGCGCGTTGCTGCACAGAAGAAATGTCAATCTTTAGATATCTTAAAACAAGATTTTTTTATTTAAATATAAAAGTCTTTTTGGACATTTTTTACAAACGCCCTAATTGCATCGGCATTAAAAATCTGAGGCGGTGTATCCTCTCTCTTTAATTATCTTTTGAAATTTTTTCTAGATACCTTTTGGAAGCTTGATATGGTCAGTGACGAGAATTCTCTTTCGAGTTCTTGCGCTTTGAATTGCAAAATTATTTATAAATTTCTGGAATCGTCCCATACCTCCAAAAAAAAGTCTTTGTTTTATTCATCCCGTTCTTTCGGGTGATTTTACATTTTAGTGAGTCTTTCAGCTAATTATATTATTGCCCAACAGAAGCCTTTTTGTACACCAATCTTCAGTCCAAATGCTGAGCAAAATGTCTTTTCTAGTTTCTCAATAATTGACGCACAGAAATAAGCTGCATATTCTGCGGATATCGAAGATCTTACGGTAACTGCCCTTCTAATTTCTTTTCCATTTTTTAATGATTTCTTACTGTTACTTCATTCAGATTTAGACATTTTGCAACGTAAGATACCATTTTATTCTTATAACCAACGATTCAAAATTTGTATTTTCATCTCCAAGGAAATAAATTTTCTTTAAAAGTTGTTTTCTTACTTTCAAATATAGGTTGGGAACTGAACTTCAATTTCTTTTATGTTCTTGTTTAACTTTATTCAGCAAATCAGTTTTACTTGAAAGCGTAAATCCTTTTTTTTCTCATCTTCGTAAAGATTTAAAAATTTAATTGAAGGAAATATTGCAAATTACTAGGTACAGTACTATGTGGTAACGGTAAACTCTTAAACAGGTCGGTGTTTGCCAGACGTACGATGATAGGTATCTGATTCTTATCACACTAATATTGTGAAATATAATGTATGCAGTGCTGATATAGTTCCGAAAAATTCCTAAATTAATCAAAAGTTACTACTGTCCAAAGTTCTATGAAAAGTTACTGTCCCAATTAAGTTTTTAAGTTATGAATATTTTGGTTCATATTTTTCGAGATATCCTAAAAAAATATGTTGTGTAACTGTTTCTTAATATTTTTATTATTAATTTTAGTAACTGATTATTTTGTTAAAGTGGTTTTTAAGAGTTGGATATTGAGCTGCAATTGTTTTACTTAATTTTGGTACTGTTAATCTTTTGACCTGAAGGTGATTTTGATTTTACGTATTTAATTTCTGCTTGAAAAGCTGGATTTATGTCTCTTTAGTTGTAATGGTGGTTTGTGTGGTTGACCTTTAAGGTTATTAATTGAAAATTTTTCTTTTGTTACACTAGTTTGGTGTTTAAACTTAATTGTTTTTCTAATTTAATTCTGCTTAGTATTTAAAATATTTTGTTTAATATTTTATTTATTTATTTAGTGTATTTAAAATATTTTCTTACCTTTGCTGTAAAAAGCGTCTTTTTACTCTTCAAGGTGACTTTACTTGGTTTAACCTGTCTGCCATATGTGAGGGTTTTAAAATTTGCACCCTCTGACAAGGCTACCATTTTGTAGTTGGCTATTATGCATCTTGTTCACTATGAGGGCGATTGGGCGATAATTCCTGTTCAATCAGCATCTCGATGCGAGGGTAGCTGTGGAATTTTTTCGAAAATCACGGGGTTTCACCAAAGAATATGTACTGTTAAGAAGGAAAACTTCGCAGAAGTGGCTCCCTTCCAACGAAAAGGGAAACAACTGCGCATGCGTGAAATATCTGTCGCCTTCAAAGCTGAATGTCGAAGTTGGTTTGGACAGGTTCGACCGTTACGTTTAGCAAGAGTTTAAACAAAGAATAGGTTCTTTGGTTTCAGGTAGCGATATGGACAATGGAAGTTCAACAGCCAGTGAAAGTGAAACTTCACCTAATATTTCATCATTTCCGAGTTTAAATTATCGCGACAAGTCAAAGAACGATTCATCTTAACCAGTGTTCCTCAGTTTCCTGTACACGTCGCGGAGGGGGAAAATGTCGGCTAGGTACCAAAGAACCGGCACATCACAGAGGGGAAATTTTCGCCAACAGATTCCATCGCCAAATCCCTTGGCGAATGTTCCCTTTTCTTTGTAGCGGCGTTGCAGACAAAGTGGTTTACGTTACGTCTACAGAGCCTTTCCTTCCTTACATAGAGGTTCTTTGGTTTCACCTCAGCCGGTAACCTTGGAGTGCAGTGATGGAAGATGGGCGATTTGTGCCAACTTTTGGAAGCCTGACTGTCTACTTATGCCTTAAGAAGCGCAGGTGAGGTGCATGGAAAGTTTGATGCTTGGCGACTCTCCTCCTCGTTTCTTCGTCAAGCTCGAGAATTATCGTCTTGAGAATAAAAAGGTCGGCGCGGGATTCGAAAGAGAGAGAGTTCGTTAGAACGGCACTTTTTTTTGGAACCAGCTGAGGAAGTTGAACCTACAACAACATGGCAGCGTTTTACCCTACAGACGATCAGAGGAGAAGAAGCTGACCATGAACGATTGTCGTCCTGAAGTAGTTCATCATTCTGTACTGTTTCCCTTCTTTTTATTTTCCGAGTGTTTCTTATCTGAATCCGGTTCCTTTCTCATCAGCTACCGTGGAGCCTTTGATGCTCCTAATCTTGCTGAGTAAATTGTAACGGCACCCGCTGAAAATTACCAATGTGTCAATTACCAGTGTCACAAAAGTGGTGACCTCCAGGTTGACAGTTTTCAAATATTTATTATCTTTTGCCAACTACAGAGATATTTATCAAATGAAAATTTTTGCTTGTTGAACAATGAAAATTCTAATTTATTTCATTCTGGTTGTAGCGTTCTCACAGGTACTTTAACTTCCATTCAAGAGATGGCTCCACCTATCAAATCCATTTCGTAATCAAAGCAGTGAAGTAACGTCAGTGGTCACGCGGACGTCTTGTGGGGAAATCGTACGCAGCGGCGGTATGAACTGTATCCCGAACTCTACTTCAATTTTAATGTCTTTTTTATTGTAATTTAGTACTTAATATATTCGTCTGTTATAGTTGAAATGTTTACTCTTGTTTCCTCTAATCATATTATGCAACATAAACCGCAACACCAAACGTGGTGACCTTTCGATAGAGCACGCTGCCAGCAATGGATTTTCACCGACAGCAGATCACATACATGTGCGGCGTTTTGCTGAACTGAATGAAAATAGTGTCGAAGATGGACATTAAAAGTATGCTGCAACGTATCGCTTCAAATTATTTTACAAGAATTGTTATATATTTCTTGTGTTTTCTTAAAGTCGTGCATATCATCTTAGTGAGCTTCGCAAAGTGCCAGTGTGATTTGTTCTATTCCTTGGAATTCGCAACAGAGGAAGCATTCTTCGATCATTCGAACTTCATCATACGACAAATGTGCTTCAACAGTGATTTTTGCCCAAACGTTCTACGGCACCAATATTTTTGCTCCATGTGCTACAGATGTGATTTTTTTCCTCGATAATATGCCTCAGAAGTGAATAGTGTTGGCGAGTGGGGATTTTTGTGTGTGTGCAATAAAAAGTGAACGCATCATTTTGCTCAAATAGGGTTTTTTTTTTTCAAATACATTTCGATAAAATGTTATTTGTATGTTAATTGCCGGCCATATGTTACTTATGTGTATCATGGCATTAAATATTATGTACGCATGAGTAAAATATTTATTTTTCCATGGCAAACTACTAATAGTGTATCTTCATGCTGAACTGTATTTGTATCTAGCCGTACATCTAGCCGTACAGGTATCTAGCCTGTATTTGTGCAGGTACGTGATTATTATTTAAAGAGAAAATTATGTATCAATATGCCTGACGATATTCAACCAGAGCCTCAAATCACACGCGTTGCAGTGAAGACACCGCTAGTCTGGAAAAATAATCTCTCATTATGGTTTATTCAAATCGAAGCACAATTTTCTATCCCTCGCATTAGTGAAGATTCTACAAAATTCAACTATATAGTTCCAGCAAATGAGGCTGCTATTTCGAATTCAGCGCATGACTTGATCCTTAAACCACCTGATTGTAACAAATATTCCACATTGAAACAGCGGCTCATAGAATTATATTCGGAAAGTGAATCTTCAAAAATACGTACTTTACTGCAAGGACTTGAACTTGGTGATCAGCGACCCTCATACTTCCTTACACGAATGCGTGATCTGGCCTGAAACCATTTCAGCGACGACTTGGTTTCTATGGATTTCGTGCCTCCTTAATAACATACAACTAATTCTTCCTGCTTCCAATGAAGATCTAATCCATTTAACAGCCATGGCTAACAAAATTAATGGACTTATTACTCCAGCTTATGTCAGTACTGCTAATGCTGCATCTTCAAGTTCATCCCTGGAACAACAAGTGGTCGAATTAACAAAGAAACTGTCTGAACTCTCGACAAGTCTTTATGCTTCACGGGGATACAATCGATCAAATCAGCGCCCACGCAATAAATTTCGCAGCCGAAGCAGAAGTCGATCTCCTCGCAATGCCCGAATGCGATACAAAGAGCCTGCAAGTGGTACATGTTTTTACCATATGAATTTTAGTGCTCAAGCACGCAAGTGTGCTCCTCCGTGTACATTTGAACAATAGGGAAACTAAATGGGCGGTCTTCTCCTGGCGAACAGAATGACCGCTACACTGACAGAATTGTACTGGCTGACCGTTCAACTCAGTTATATTTTCTGGTGGATACTACAGCAGACATATCGGTGCTCCCTAGAACTAAAATAAATGCTCACCAACTTAATAAACTTATACAGTATGCAACAAATGTGCAACTAATGGCACCAAACTATTAACACTTGGTTTGAACTTGCGCCGGATTTTCAACTAGCCTTTCATTATTGCAGATGTCACACAGTCAATTATTGGTGTTGATTTCTTGACACATTTTCACCTTCTAGTGGATGTCAAGAATAATTGCTTAAGAAAGTGAAAAGTGATTGATTGAAGTATATCAATTTATAATATTATACAGGATCATAATAAATTTGACTATCTTGTAGCATAAATAGAACTGAAAGTAGTAGAAACTGAGATACAATCCAAAGTGAACGGTGTGATAAATATGTATTTGCTAAAGAAAGACTTTTAAGTACTTTTAAAGAAAGCGAAATCATCAAATTGCCTACAGGAATTTCCCTTGGCGATACGAAACCAAGTCAGTTATTGAGTAAAATGCAATCACTTGCTGGAACAAATGTAATGGATAACATTTTGCAAACCTTATGGCTTGGCAAATTGTCAGAAGCTATTAAAAATAATTTGATTATGAGTAATGAAAACTTGGATAACTTATCGATAATGGCGGGTAAACTAATATTTGAAATAAACTCATCCACAGAAATTTATTCTGCTTATGCAGATACTTCTGTAATGAATACTGTGCTTGATAAAATCTCTAACTTAAGAAAACACATTTCAGAACTGAATGCGTACAGACAGTCTGCAAGAAAATATCCATACTTCTGGCTTTAATCGAAGCAAGAGTCGTAGACATTCAAGAAAAATATATGGCTCTTGATGGATCAGAATGCTACTTTCATTTTAAATTTGGTAATAAATAAATGTTACCCTAATAAATGTAAACGCATTTGTAGCTGGAAGGAGTCGGAAAACTCCGTTGAGCAGTAGATTCGACGGCAGATTTTGTTGCAAATGAATTAAAGGATTGCCGTAATACCGGTTATTCGTTACTGATAAAAGTAACATTTTACGTTTTCTTGTGGACTGCGGTGTTGACTTATCTACTATACCGGCAAATTGAAACCATAAAATATGAAATTCTTTTAATTTGTAAGCTGCAAATAGAACAATAATACCGACTTTAGGTTTCAAAATTTTAACTCGGGATTTAGGCATGCGTCGGTCATTTGAATTTTTTTTTTGTAATCATGAAAGTGGATCGAGCTATTTTAAGCACAGATTTTCTAACCAATTTTAAATTACTTATTGACATGCAGAACAAAAATTAATGGATAGCGTCACAAATTTATCACGTACCATACACCAGATGCTGTGGACGCTACACTCAGTCAGCAAATAGGATAATATAATAACTGAAATGATAATTCCCGAACGAATAAGCATATTTTGATTCACAATATTAAAAGACTTTAGGGTTACAATATCAGAGCCAACTCGTTTCTATTTATGTTTTTTTCTTGTTGCCAATCTAGAGAAACTAAACTTCGCAGCAACAAAGATAGTATTATACACAAAGGGAGCTGCTACACGTTCACCAGAAAATTGATTGCCTTATATTAGGACTGGGAACAGTTTGTGGCGTTTTTTTCGATAGAAAGCATCAGTGGGAAACACTGATGAAATACAGATCGCAGTGACACAACTAAATGCACATTGAAAAGGTGATTCTTCGAGCGTTACTGTGAGTATATAAATGTCCAACGTGGTGAGTGGAAAGTTCTGTGGGTTTGACAATGGAGAGAAGCAATAAAAAATTGCTCTATATTTTGCAATATTGTTACGACAAATTGAGGAACGCTGCGTTCGCTTGCGAAAAAAAATTGTGCTATGTATGGTGAAGGTTCCTAACAAAATTTTGTGCGTGGAAATGATTCGCTCGCTTTTGTTGTGGTTATTTTGACGTGAAAGATGAGTCAGGCTCTCGTCGTCTAACCACTGAAAGAGCTGTGAAATTCTTGCAAGAGTCCAAGATAAGCAAATCAGCAGTGTCAGCACTGGTATGGAGCTGGTCAATGACCACAAAACTGTTTTGCACCATTTACAGAAAAACTGCTACAGAAAGAATCTTAGTGTCTGGGTTCCGCAGTTGAGCGCGAAGAACACGGAAATAACAACTGCGATGCGCAACTGAAACGCGATGAACTCGAGACATTTCTCAAAAATGTCATACCGGGGATGAACGATGATCACATACAACAATCACAAGTGTAAAGGATAGTGGATAAAGGATGGAGAACTTTCACAAGCTGTCTTGAAGCCAGGATTGTTGCTGAAGAAGGTGATACTTTTGTGTGTGGTGGGACTCGAATCCATCGTCCATCTTAATCTACTTCCAGTTGAGCAGACGATTAATTCTCAAATGTACTGTGAACAAACAGAGAGATTATGGCTGACAATTGAAATAAAACGGCCCGAATGGAATAATAGGAAATGTGTGGTCTTTCATCATGACAAAGCCCGACCACAACACACTTTTTTGGTGACCCGTCAAAAATTGTAGAGCTCAGTTGAGAAGTTATGATGCACCCACCGTATAGTCTAGACATAGCACCATTGGACTATAGCTTGATCCGATCTGTGCAAAACTTTTTCAATGAAATGAAGTTGGTTTAATTAGAGGCCTTTCAAAACCACTTGACTCAGTTTTCAGAACCACAGTTCTCCAACGATTGCATTGTGGCTCTACTCGAAAGATAGCGAAATATTGTCAATAATAATGGAGCATATTTAGTTTAAATAAATTCTATTTCACACTACAAGAAGACCAAGTCCGGCAATGTATTTTAGTCCGAAAACGCCACAAACCTTTTCAAAGACACAATATTTTATTTACAGCTTGACTGTCATGTGATAGTATTTAAAAATGGAAAGTAAATTCTGATTTTTGGTGGGTCCAGTGGCTTATACAAATTGTAAGGATATTACAGTTATGTTTAACATTATTTTCTTTGAAAAAGTTATATATTTGCCACCTGCGAAAGAGAAAAACATTTTTGTAAACATTTCTACAAACACCATTATACTTTACTTGCTTAATAAATATTTCAGATGTAACTTAATCTGTTTCTTTTCTTTAATAGATTTACATTGTATTAAATTATGCTGGGTTTTTTCTAAACACACGAAATGTTTTAATTTGTATGTTTACTGTAGATTCCAGTTCCAAATCTTGTATCAAATGTATGTTTACACCAGAATGTGAATGTATGATATTTATTAACATTTACAAGGTTTGCTATTATACCAATGAACTTTTACCGTAAAACGTTTACCCAACTTGTAGTGTCTAAAATGGTCAGGGACTCAAACTACAGCCAAAGCTTCTTTTTCATCAGTACTGAAACTGAAAGGCTCAATATCTAGGATTGCTCGTTGGATAATAAGATTATCACAGTTTGACTACAAAATGGTTCATAAACCTGAAAAATTAAATTTGAAAGCTGATTATTTATCCAGATCTGTAAATGTGGCTGAACTAATTCGAACTTGTACTTCTTGTGATCTTATACACACTATTAAAGAACAACATGCTCTAGGTGCTTATTGTGCATGTTACCGGCAATGTATGAAACGCCGACATTCTACATATTGCCTAGGCATTTTATAGAATGCTTGGGGCATTTAGGCAAAGTATAAAATATGAGAAGTATATACTTTACCAAGGCGTTGTATATAATATCTAGGCATTCTGTAGAATGACAAGTGCGCTTTAGACATTTGTGTGTGCGCTTTAGGCAATTGCTTTAGTGTAAAAAAAGTGATAATAAGCTATTATTTAAAAGACATTCATTCCTGAAAAACACAAATGTTATTTTGCAAAAATAAAGAAAGATGGCCATTAAAAAACTTTTGTTCTGAGTAAGTAAAAAAAAAGTGAAATGTTCTTGGTACGCCACAATAAACTTGTATTCTCCGACTGAAAATCAATAAGATCTACCCGACAATAATAATTAAATATAGAAAAATGATAGGTTTCACAATAATGCCCTTTTTAATACACTGATCCTTTCTTTAACAGGATAAATGAGTTTACTTCCGTTTTCTACAAACATGCCATAGCGATTCAGCAAACAATAGTTTTGTGGTTGCCTCTTAGGAGCCAGTTTGGCTTTTTTATATCATTTATTAACATCTGGTAAGCAGTTTCGGTTATTCAAAAAGAATTACTAATCGCAGATGTATTTCATACTTCGATTACGGTTTGTCATTTAGCATACTATACAAATTCCTATACATTGCCGGCCAGTTTTCAGCATTCTATAAAATTCCTAGGCATTCTTATAGAACGCCGGATTACATACTTGTGGGTATCATATACAAATAAAAGAAGATTTACAAAACAATAGGATTCCAAAACCTCCTTCACAAATTTTGCAATTAAAGGTGATATCTTGTATCGTAAATTTAAAATTGAGTGTATAGCCATAGATATTGTAGCCCTCTGCCTTTGTCACTTTCTGGAAATAAACATATTTTCGTTCTTACCAATTATTACACTAGATCAGCAGAAGCTTATGCTTTATAAAGTTGGTCTTCTGAAATCATAATTGAAAAACAAACTATTCATTGCTTCTCATGGAATATATATCACAGTATATAATCAAAGAATGTAAATACAGTCAGAGCTTTTAACTTCCTTTCTCAAGCTGTTATTAAAGTTTTTAAGGAATTAGGAATTTGTAAGCATAACATTACCAGTTATCATCCACAATCAGTTGGTTTCGAGGGAAGATTAAATACAACACGTATTCATTCTTTAAGTCGTTCGGTATCTGAACGACAAGAAGTTCTATAGGCTAACAAAGCATTTACTATTTGCTTTGTTAGCCCATAGAACTGGGAAGCATCAGGCTTTAGATGACTGTCCAGCTCTTTTCGTATACGGCCGAAATTTAACGTTACCAGCTGACATTTTGACTCAGTCTAAATTCAAAACTTATGAGGACAATAAAACTTATTCTAAGGATTTAGTCAGAAGACCGCAAAAATTATTTCAAGTAGCCCAGACAAATTTAACTATTCCAACTGAGAAACAAGAAACTAGTACAGAGACGAAAGCTTACCACAAAAACATAAAATTTGTTGATATGGTAAATTCCTATACTCTTGTGGTGCAGCTAGAAACGGCTATGGACCTTGCCGAGTTAAGGAGAAATTATCAAACGTTAATTTCAAGATAGAATTGTTTACAAAAAACCACATACAGGAGAGATAGTACATGTTAAACATTTAACCAAGGTGCCAGCAAGAATTACATTTGCTACTTTACAGATCTGTGATCAAGATCTTCATTCTTCTTGTCAGCCTAGTGACATTTCCACACAAACGACTTACAATTTAAGGCCCAGGTACTCTCATGGAATTTTAATTAAGCGATTTGAACATTGCACTTTTGTACATAATGGTTGGGTTAAGTTAATAATTATTCCTTACTATAAATTACCTTGTAAGAGTTTACTGCATACAGTCTGTTTACTTTTTTGCTGCGAGACTAGTTAATTTGACTGGGGTTGCTTATGACCTATTCCAGTTTCATGTTTTTTCATTTCTTGTCTCAATACACTGATTATTTTTTTGAGATCTTGGTGGCTGGCCCACTTTGTTTCTCCTTCAAGTTAAGTTGCTTTATTTTTCCAACTAGTGAACACCTTGTTGTTTTTGGCTTAGTTTTGATTAGTGAATTGTTATTTCTCATCTACATATGTTTGCTGTGCTTTTGGTCTGTTTCTTCTTTCGCAGGGGCAAGTGTAAAGGTTTTTAGCAGAAAAATATTAATAAAGGTACCTCTAATCTCTTTTGAAAAAACCAGCTGGCTCACCAGAAATCAGAATATACTTTCTATTTCTAAATACTCTTACATGACAGTCAAGCTGTAAAGAAAATACAAGGCAATCAATTTCCTGGTGAACATATTACAGGACGGTAGACACCAGGACACTTAAATGCCGCAATTGTTAGTTTGCAAATTAATTCATCTCTACGCCTATAGAAATACCGCATATAAAAAAACCGGCTTTCACACACGGCTGAAATAAATTAGAATTTTCATCGTTCGAAAAAGAAGATTTTTAATTTCATAAATATGTCCATAGTTGGAAAAAGATAATAAAAATTTGAAAATTACGAACCTGGAGTCGACATTGTTAATTTTCGGGATGTGCCGTTACAATTTACTCAGCGAGATTAGGGACATCAAAAAGCTTCAGGGTAGCTGATGAGAACAGCACTTGATTCCAAAAAGAAACATCTGCAAAATAAAAAGAAAGAAAGCAATATTGAGTGATGAACTATTTCAAGACGGCAATCACCCATAGTCTGTTCCCATCTCGTAGGACCGCCTATAGGGTCTAACGCTGACACGTTGTAGTAGGCCTTCCTCAGCTGGTTCCAAGAAAACGTGCCGTCTAACGAATTCTCTCTTTCGAATTCCGGGCTGACGCTTTTCTTCTCATGGCGACAGTTCTCGATCTTGACGAGGAAACGAGGAGAAGGGTCGCCAAGCTCCAAACCTTCCATGCACCTCTCATGCGCTTCGTAAGGGAAAAGTAGACAGTCAAGCTTCCGAAAGTTGGCACAAATCGCCCATCTTCCATCACTGCACTTGAAGCTTACCGGCTGATGTGAATCACTCGTTTCCGTTGAATTTTGAAACCGAAATTCCACTGCTACCCTAGCATGGAGATACCGATCCAACTCGAACTACCACTGATACCCCCAATTTCGCCCCAATGGTGAACAAGTTGCACATATCAGATTCTCATCATTTTGTCCCTGCCTCTCCTAGTCATTTCAATCTTCTGGCTTTTGCCTTGTGACGCCGGTCACCCCTCTCTTCCCATTTCCGACCTCCTGTTAAAATTAGTCCAGATTTCGCCATGCTAAGCGCCCATGTGGCACATTCGTCATTTAGTTGGCAACGTCGCGCGTAAAACAGGGACCATCCAGCATAAAAGGATATTGATTGATTGAACAATTTGCATAATAACCACATACATAATCAGCACGTAAAAAAATTTTTAAATCCGCACATATGGCGGAGAGATTGAAACAAGTAAATTTACCTTGAAGAGTAAAAAGACGCTGTTTACAGCGTAGAATAAGAAAATAGTTTTAACACATTCTAGGAATTGAAAGCTTTTCATTATATAAAGTTTTATAAATTATCGAAATTATAATTTCAAACAAATTCTAAGTACTGAATTTTAACTCTAGTACATAAAGTTCCTTTCACTGCAAATTGTCGAAAAAATAGTTCTAAACCAATTCTAAGTACTGAATTTTAACTTTTTTACACAGAGTTTCACTACGTTATAAATTGTGGAAAATTACTACCTGCGTCAGAAAATAAGGATTCAGTAACTTACAGGAAAGCGGGGTAAATATGGAACAGTATTAAATTAGGAAAGCAATTAAAATTAATCACCAAACTAGTGCAAGAAAAGAAAAATTTAAAGTTAATAACCTTAACAGTGAATCAAATAAACCACCATTACAACCAAACAGAACTAAATTAAGTTTTTCAAGCAGAAATTAAATATGATAATTCAAAATCGCCTTTAAATCAAAAGATTAACAATACCAAAAAAAGTAAAACAATTACAGCTCAAGATCAAACTTTTAAATAACCACTTTAACAAAACTAATCAGTTACTAAAATTATTAATAAAAAGAATTAAGTAACAGTTACACAGCAGATGCTGACGCAATGAACAGAAGGCTAAATTAAATAGAATTAACTGTATTTCTTAAAACAAGTTTAAAGTTTTCAAGGTATTAAAAAAGCTTTCAAGATATAGAAAATTAATAATCCTCTTTAATTAAGTAATTTTATATTGTGCTGTTGGCAGATGTGAGATATGATATTTGATATAAAACATCTACAGAGCTGCAACTTAATATAATTGAAATGTGGTAGGCTAAGTGTCCTACAACATTCAAAGAAACTAATACATTTAAACTAAAAAAACTAAACTAAACTAATGCATTTATAAAAAAACTCATTTGAGACGGTAGATGATAACGAATTCAGTATATTTTGACATGCGATCTTGATTTTTCGAGAATATATCAGTACTGCATACATTAATATTTCCAATACTAATGTGATGGGAATCAGTTATCTGCCATAGTACCCCTGGCAAGTACGCATCTACTTAAGAATTTACCGTTACTATATAACACTCTTCTAATATTCTATAAATAATATTGGCTGATCGTCCAAAATATTTATAGGTATCCTTCTTTCTGATAAATCGATTTCGTATGATTCCTGTTCCAGTAATAATAACTTTTTCTTGTTTTCTTGATTTCTTCGATGATCCTTTTATGTATGGTATAAAGAAATATGTTGTTGCCATCATTACTAAACACAGAATGGAATTCGGATAAGGATGATAATCATTTATAATCATGTTTAGGTGCGTTAGAAAGGATTCTTGTCTGCAGCCTATATTTAAAAATTCCAGGACGTCGTTCCATGCTCCTTTTTCTTTACACGCAAAATTTGCTACGGGCTCTTTAAAATCATATTTATAAAAGCTAAAAATACTGCTAAACATAACGCAATTGCAAACGTTAAACGCATTTTTTTCACACCAGAAATTCTCAAGCGCAAAAAAAATAAAGTTGACTAACAACTAAATTTTTCATTCTGATCTTTATTGTGAAATATTACTGTTATTGTTGTTGCCATTATTAAAAATGATGCTTATTCTATTCCGCTTTCTTTGAATTTAATTGTTATGAAGTTTCTCTTTATATGAAACAGTGCTCTGTTTACCTGAAGTGAACAAAAATGAATACTTATGCTATAGCAGTATATTAAATTTTCTAAGGGGGGGTCGCGTTAGATGGGTTCATAAAAGAGTCCTTTATAGTGTAACAATAATTTGTTAACAGGTTTAAGTTACACACGGACATCACATATAATTTTAAGGATATTCCAGAACAAGTTTCTGATACAACCTAATAGGTTCATCACTTGGCCTTTCCTGAAGTTTTTCTCTGGCTCTTCAAAATTTCTCTCTCACCAGAGTGCACCCTCGTTGCTGGAATTAGTTCAGCATAGATTGTATTAACAGCAGAGGTGTAGGATTGGCTAAAACTCCCTATCTGGCTACGCGGACGTCCCAGCAAGAGACAGTACTGGGAGATTTGGGAGCTCTTGTAATATCTAGTCTCAGGTATTTTGCTTGCCTGGGCAAGGGGACCTCTCTTTAAAGCATTTTCCGGAACCTCAAGTTCTTGATTACTTCGGGAATGCAACTTAACTTTCGGGGACGACCTCTCTTCCTGAGCGGAACAATGGGAGAAGCGCATGTATCTTTGAAAGGTGTTAGTGCGGACGTATGTTTCGCCACCTAATGGTTCTGTTGGTTTATGAAGTCTTGAAATGATATAGGAAGTTGGTGATTTCTGTATCATTATCAAGTATGGACGATATGGTATGAACTTTTAAGTCTTTTTGCTTTTCAGTACTAACGGGATGTAAATTGATTCATTCTTCATCACCTGGTGAATAAAACATTTGTTGTCTTCTTTTGTCATACTGCTTTTAAGATAAAGGATGATTTCAGGAACAAATTTATTATTTTCGACCACACCTTTAAAATCGTGTACAACATTGTAAACAGTCCTCAGCTCTTTTCCAAGTATTAGGAATGCTTGTATATGGCCTGTTGTGTCACAGACGGCCTTATTCATAGGGAAGCGAATGATGGGAGTTTCGAATGCCAGTTGTCATGAGCATCTCCTACAAGGATTGCAAGACGAGGTTTTAAGTCTCTATTTTTCCGTTCCACAGGATTAGATTGGGAAAAGCAAACTTGTATCAAGTTTTGATTGATATTTAAAGCGCAGCAAACATGTTGCATTGACGGCACGGAAAAACTTGGTTCTGTTATTTCTGATGATTCCTCGTGGTATACCATACCGTACGAATACTTTTTCAATGAGGGTTATAGCGCAGTCGCGTGCTGTAACTTGAGCAAGAGAAAATACTTCAATCCAAGGCGTATCACAGTCTACTACAATGAAGATATATTGTTTTCCAGTGTCAGTTTGCAACACTGGTCCAAACAAATCGATATATATTAACTCAAATCGTTAAGAACAGACATGGGTTCTGAGCAGTTCAGCTGGCTTTCAGTTGGTAGCCTTGTATCGGTTGCATTCAGGACAGCGTTTCACATAGTCGGATGTGTACATTTCCATATCAGTCCAATAATAACGTCTGGCAGTTCTTTGGAATGTTCCTTTCCCTCCATAATATCCAGCCATTGAGTCATCATGGTGCTTTCGCATGATGGATTCACGCTCGGGAGTTGGAATGACTAACTGGGCCTCTTCTGAATCAGAGTCAGGGACGTACCGGTAGAGAACACCTTGATTAATTAAGAAACTCCCTTCAGCACAGTTGGCACATTCTTCAGTTTTCTGATTGGATTAAAAACTTGGCACATTCTTCAGTTTTCTGAGTGTATTTGAAACTTTCTATAATCTGTTTTAAATTTTCATCTTCATGTTACGATTCGTATGTGTCTTTTGGACTTCTTGTGGCATGTCCACTACAGATATATTTGAAATCTCGTAAGGTGAAACATCATGTTCGGAGCTTAGGCGGGACAACATATCAGCAATGACGTTTGCCTTTCTAGGGATGTATTTGACTTTCAGGTTGAAAGACTGAATTTAAAGTGCCCATCTAGCAAATCGTCCGGCTGGAGACAAGAAAGCCATTTTGAAGTTTGATGATCGGATGCTACAGTTACTTCTGATCCTTCGACGTAACCACGGAATTTCTTCAGGGCTCAGACGACGGGGAGAGCTTCTCGTTGAGTCGTCTAGTATTTTCACTCAGCCGGAGAAAGCAATCGGCTGACATATTTGATAGGGTTCTCTTTTAAGCTTTCTACATGAAGAACAACGGCACCAACAGCATAATTGCTTGCATCGGTTCGAAAAGCAAAAGGTTGAGGTCCTTTTGCTTGCTTCAACTCGTGATGTGTTATGAGGTAGTTTTTTAGAGTTTCAAATGTTTTTTGCTGGTTGTAACCCCATTCTCATTGGAATTTCTTCTTCGTTAGATCACTAAAGGGTCGTAATATTTCCGCCAAGTTTTATAGATATCGTCTTAAACAAAAACACGTTTGAAGAAAGGATTTGAGTTCCTTGACACTTATTGGGAGTTAAATTCTCTGGACAGTGGAAACTGTTTGTGGATCATCTTCGATTCCTTTTTGTGTGATCCAAAATCCGAAATTTTTGACACGAGAAGAAGCGAAGGAACACTTCTATTTGTCTGTGTGAATTTGAAGAGCAAAAGCCTTTCAAAAATAGAATTGAGATAGGAAAGTTTTTTCTCGAATGATTGTAAAAAACAATTATATCATCCAGATAAGTGAAAGATAAGATGTTCTTAGGTCTTAGGTCCCTTGCGAAAACGGTCTATCAATCTCTGGAGTGTTGCGGAGGCATTCCGAAGACCAAAGAGTATTCGTAAGAAAGGATATGTTCCAAAGGAACACACAAATGCTATCGTGTCTTGATCATGAGTATGAACCTTCACTTGGTGATAACCTGCAGGAAGATCATGTCACTTGAAAGGAGTAGGTTTTGCCTCATGTAACAGGCCATCCAACCTCGGAAATGGGTAGGAATCCAGAACTGTTATCGCGTTCAATTTTCGGTAATCTTTGGAGAGGTGTGTTGTTCTATTAGGTTTCGGTATTAAAACAACTAGGGATGCATAAGGTGATTCCCATTCTTCAATTATTCCTTCAGACAATAGCTTGTCAATTTCTTGCTTTAAGATTTCTTTTTTGGCAGAATTCCTCCTGTATGGTGGTACAGCTACTGGGGCATGGTTTCCAGTTTTAATTCGGTGTTCTATAAAAGGTGTTGCTTCTCCCTCTGGTTGGAAGAAAGTTGAATATTGAATCAGTAATTCCTTTAATTGCGATTATCAATGAGGCGTTAGATGTTGTCCTTCACCTTCTCTTAGCAGTACAATGCCAACTTTCGTTGTACATTCGGTTCGCTCATTCGGTTTAAAACCTCATCAATAAACTTAAACTCCTGTTCCAGATTATCATGTTAAAAGCACATTTGATTTAGTAAGTCTCAAACAATTCTAGCGCTTCTAAGGAAATGTTATCCTAAAAGCATCCTGTTGACCTTTGATGAAAGAAGCGCAAAATAAAGTTATGCGGAATGATTTTTCTTCAATGTGAATGTCTTGCGTCATGTGGACCTCTTTGTCGCTTTGAAAACCGTCAGCGACAGTAAATTTCATAGTAGTTTTCTTATATTCTGTTCCATGTACTTTCAAGAGATTATATAATGTTTCTCCCTCTATAGTGTGATTAGCGACAGTATCAGCGCAGTCGATTCCCATAAATCCGTTGATTTTTATCCTTAAAAGAGTCGTGTGAAGTTTCTTCTCGGGCAATGCATGTGAGTTTATAGCTTTGAAGTCGGCTGATTCTTTACTTAAGGAAGGAGTGCTGGTTGGACACTTAACGACGGCTGATTTTCCACAACCATAACAACTAACAGTTGGTCGATCTTCTCTCATGCCAGGGTCTTGTCAATTCTTGTCACTCAGTTTTTAACAATTTGAGGGTTATTTTTATAATTTTTGGGACCACTACGTTGAAAAGGTTTTGAAGTGTCCTTACTGATGTTTCTACTTCTGATGTTTTTAGCTTCGCCATATAAATCCAATTGATCAGCAAATTGAAGAGGAGCAATCTTCTCGGACCAGTTATCCATAAAATATTCTCTACACTCAGAAGGGGACCGTCTTTAAATTTGGTCCGATATCATCAAATGCTTTAACTTCTCAAGTACTGACTTTTAATTCGCAAATCCAGCCATTAAAGAAATTTCTCAAATCTCGCCATGTACTATCAGGTCTTTTGCGATGCTTCGAAAATAACTGTCGGAATGGGTCAGCACTTAATTTAAAACGCTTTTAGAGAATTTGTTTGATGTTGACTTAAGCTTGTGCATCACCGGCAGATTCCTTTGCGATTAGTTTTGCAACGTCATTAGGTAACAAACCTAAAAGATACACGACCCATTTCTCTTGAGGTAAGTTCGAAATTTTTAGTTACCTTTCAAATAAAGTGAGAAAACGGCTGATGTCATCATTTTTTGGATTAAAGTGAGAAATAAATATTTGCATTTGTAACTTAGGGATATTCGCATCGGTGAATTTCAAAGCAGGTACGGATTTATGATTAGCACCTGAACTAGCTGCTTGTATTTTCAATTTTTTTCAAGCTCGTGCTTGCCTTCTGCTATCTCTTTTCTTTTGTTATATTCCTGTTCCTCTACTTCTTTTCCTTCCTCAATTATGCTTAAAAATAAGTCTTTTGAGAACTTTTCATTATATTCCTTACTCGTTAAAATGACTTCCTTTATTTCAAATACTGTCGTATCTTCAGTAACATTCAGACCAAATTCGCGTGCTAGAATACACATATCTGTAGTGATGAGGTGTACCTGACAAACCGTATGTGGAGGCTTGCCTTCACAATATCATGTTTCCGCCCTTTAACAAAAAGAGATAATGTGACGTGTTTCACGTACAAAAATTCTTCGAGGGTAAAGAAAACCATTTTATTATGGGTCCAAATAAAAGGTTCTAATGAGGTCACATTAACGAGAAAAGATCTGTAAAGTAGCTGTACAACAGAATGTCACTACGCAAAAGTTAGTTAATATGAAAAAATATATATAACACAGCGTCAAAATAATACATGAAAAAAAAACACTCTTTTCCTTAATAGTAATAATTTTGCGAGAGAGAATCATACGTTACTCTAATTTATCAAATATAAACAATTTTCCAGCAATGTAACCAGAAATGCAAGAAAAAAATATCAATGAAGAAAAATCGTTACGGAGGCACAGGGTAATAAACATAAAATATCAGTGAGGTACTGGCTCGTTTGAACATAAAATATCAGTGAGGTACCGGCAAAATAACATAATATTCATAAAAGTCAATCGAAACTACGTTTATAAGATAGAATTAATTCAGCATGCTACACACAACACTTTCTGATACAGAATTTTTCTCTTAAAATGCCTCACTTTGAATATATTACACATGTGTTCTACCATATTTATTATTTCGAAACAGAAATGAATATTATGATTACACAGTTTTCATTCAGCATGTTATACATATCACTTTCTAATACAGAATTTTACTCCTAAAATGCCCACTTTGAAAATATTACACGTATTTCTTATTTTGAAACAAAAAATAAATATTATGATTATACAGTGCTTGTGCCCGCATTATGTGTAAACAAAAATCAAAGAATTTCTCAATCATTTCAAAATGACATAATATTCATAAAAGGAATATATATATGTGTGTGTGTGTGTGTGTGTGTGTGTGTGCGCGTGTACTTCAAGAATACAGTTAAGTATGTTTGCGCTTCCATACATAAGTATGTTCCGTAATTATGATTACGTTTCCATAATATTTTAACATTAAGAGTTAATACATTAAGATTAGTGTTTAAATGGAAAACAAATGATATCATTAACAAGAGCTATTTGTTGCTTATAAGCCGTCGGGGCGGCAGAAAATAAATATTCATATCTGATGGGTGAGGCATTTTACCCAAAGTTTTATCCATTCGTAGGAGCTGGGTTATCCAACGGGTATGGCAAGTTCTAGTTCTGAAAGAGAAACCGAACAAAAGGCCAAACGAAAATTCTTAAACATTAACGTTGGGCGTCACTTGTAAGGGGAGTCTTGTTGGATGGGGTCATAAGAGTCCTTTAAAGTGTAACAATAATTTATTAACAAGTTATACACCGACATCACATATAATTTTAGTAATATTACAGATCAAGAGTCTGATAAAACCTAACAGGTTCATCACTTGGCCTTTACTGAAGTCTTTCTCTAGCTACACACCAGAAGGCACTCTAATTGCTAGAGTTAGTCCAACATAGTTTCTATTAACAGCAGAGTTTATATGAAAGGACTAGTCACAATTTCAGATAGCGATGGGAGAGTCTGCAGTCAACATCAGCTCATTTCAGGGAATTTACGTGGATAATTTAATAAAGCCCATTAATATAGGCATTTCATTTTTGATCCTCCGAATGCAATTTACAGGAAAAGAAAAATTATTGCGAGATACTTATCATAGGTATTGCATGAAGTTTAATGGTTTGTGATATAAAAGAGAATTACAGTATAAAAAAAGTAACTTAATTACGTGTTGTAAATAATTAAGTTAACAGCTATTTCCTTTTAACATCATTATTATATCAAAAACGGTTCAAATCATTCCCAAGAAATATCTTTCATCTTCTTACTATTATTGCAATTTTGATAATATACCTATAACCTTGCACGGGATGTGGCAGAATAATATCCAAATAACATCCAGTCATATCCAAATAATTGCATAAACACCAACACAAACTTATGTTTACCAAAATGATAAAGTTATTCTAAACAACTGAAACTTATGAAGGAAAAATAAATTCTGAGTTGTAATTATATTTATATATATCCAACCTTTTACCCGACTCGGTAAGCTCTGTTTTTTATTTTTATATGTTCGTAAATTGTGCATTTTTTGCTTTAAAAGTGATTGAATTATGTTTGCCTTATGTTCCGTTTAAGATTTTTATGCCTTTAGTTAATCTGCGTGAAATAGTTTTAGAATTGAGAATAATTTAAAAGTGTCGTTTCTACGTTCATTAATATCTTCCTTATTCAATAATTAACCAAATTCATACTAAGGGTGCACTTTGCAGACTATTTTTAAAAAACTAAGCCATATTTCTTTCAGTTTTCACTTCTGGGACGAAATTATCTGATAAATGACTGTAAAACATTTTTCTGAACTTTTTCGGACTAAAGAGACAATTTCTGCTTTTCCGAATTTCCATCTCAAATTAGACCCCTTTATTTTATTACTTTTTTCTTAAATTTAACTTAATTTTTTCTTTTACATATCATTTTATTATAATTTTCTCTCATTTGCAGTGTTGTTATACATTTGTTTATTTTGTTACTGCTGTAACTTACTTGTGAAAGCCTCGTGGTACGCTTTGTGGAACACGAGGATAAGATCTTGAGATATGACAGGTCATTTTCTTCTCTAAATGTTTTCAGAGTGAAGATAGAATAGCAATTAAGCCCTAGACAAGTAAAGACGTAGACAGCGAGTATTCTCGTAATTTGTAAGGTTTTAGTTAAACTAACCAAGTTTTATTTTAATTTAAATCTTTTCTATCTCCTCTCTGTTTCAACTTCCTGTCAGAAGAAGCGCGCGTTTTTAGCTTATGCTAATTTTGAAGTTCAGCCAAGCACTATTTAAGCCAGAGGTAGAAACCTCTTGGTGTGTGAGAGCTTAGACTCAGATCACGGTCACGCCGCTTAACGTTCGTCTGACCAGCTAGCAGTTTAAATTTATAAGCCATAGTGCTTACTACGTGATTGCATTGTAAAACAAATTAAAGTGCGGTAGTATTTAGTATCTCCGCGAATTGCTCTGCGAAGCAAAGTTTAAGTTCTATTTTAATTTATTTAAATTTATTTGATTGTTAAGTTCGACCAAAGTGTGGTCTTTTACGTTCTGTATCTCTCCCGAGTTGGGAAGTTGTATTTAATAGTGATTTAATAAAAGAGGATTTCAAATCCCTTCACGTGCAGTTATTATCCAGTCCAGCAGTTACATCAGAACATAGCGTACCTTCCGCTCCCTGTTCCAGTTCAGGACTAAATACTTGAGGTTAAGAACCCTTTACAGAATTTGCCATGTTTCCAAAAAGGATGCACAGAACACTAAGTCCTGACAAATTTAGTTTAGTTTTGCATATTTAAATAAATAGGTTGTCGTTGTGTACTACACACGATGGCATAATAGTATAATACGTAACTTAATTTTGTACATGCACAGAATAAAAGTCGGAGCACATACGTAAAGTGGTATAAGAGGGTTTACGTATATTCATTAACGTGCTAGAATAAAACCATGTTGCTTTTCTATACCAGGGTTCCCGAAGCTTTCTTGTCGTTTAAGAGCTAAACAGTTGTAGAATTATTAGGATTATTTTTTATAAGCAGAAGACTTAAAAAATATATAATGTCCTCACCAGGACTCAAACCTGGACCTATCGAATATGCGCCGAGTGTGCTGCCGTTACACCACGAAAGCATGCAGAAAGGAGGGAGAAAATATCTCATACAGTGTTTTAGGAAACCGAGAAATTATGTGACGCTCACTTAGGCAGCATAGATCTACTTGAAAGTGATCATGACAATTAATAAAATAGTTCCTTTGCAACTTGTTACATTATTTTTCTTTGAATAAAGGTAATATCCGGCGTAAATAATAATGCTAACAGAATAATAATAACAATATTTTGAAATCGTTTTGCCAAGTAGGAACTTTATAAATATTTATTTGTAATAAAAATATAGACAGCATTTCTGAAATAAATTTAACTTTTTGTGCAGCGCAATTACAAACTTTCACGAGATGAGGAGGTATAGTTACCAGTAAGGATCGGAATCTGAACTCAAATCAAACTATCAGTGTACAGCAATTTTATAGTTTCGCCGCTGGCGGGAGTCCATTAACAGTATAAGATAATTATATTTTGTCACTGTAGTAAAAGGTTTGAGGGGCAAAATTATAATAAATTAACATGTGAGATGCGAAACGCCTGAAATTATTAATTATTTCATATATGAGAATACTGGAAAAAATTATTAACAACAGTTGGTAGCTTTGTTGTCAAAATTCTGGTTACATTTATATGGGTATTTGGCAAAGTGCCAGTTTTGAATTCTCTATAGAGCAAAGTATTCCATAATGATGATTATAAGAATGATAAGCTTAGAAATGACGAATTTCATTTATTGAATGCTATAATGTGTGTGATATAAATGCTTTATATAAATCTGATAGATCTGAACATTTTTTTCTACTGCGCGTTTACTCGCAAGGGTTCTTGGAAAAACAAACTCGATCAGGTTTAAACAGTTATACAGGTTTGTGACTTTTATCATCATGTTGCTTTCAGTAATCTTACTTTTTTCCAACCAGTTTCTTTGGTTTGTAACCATTGCACCCATCACAGCTTCTTATGTGGTGTTCAATGTAGAAACTGCTTCCCCCCCGGCTGCAACACAGCCGTATTTGAATATTATGATGAGTGTGATACATATGCTTCACATAAATGTGATAGATCTGCTCCCAAGTAGCTACGCTTTTATGTTTCATTGTATTAACCTAATAAAATGGACCATTTTGTATAACTCTGTGCTATTATCATTGGTGAGAAAAATATGACGCCTTCTAGCCGCATTGCAGAAAATAAAGTTATAATGCAAGTTCAGTTTATAGAAATTCTGAAAAGCACTTATAGTCATAAATTGCAAATTAAAGTAATTACTCATTATGAAAATATTAATTTTATGCATATTTTCCAATGCGCATCAATTTGATTTTATCAATAAATTCCGTTTGGCATAACATTAAAATAATTTTGGACATTTTAATATGTATTTTAGCTCATTGTAAACATATCGCTATATAGTAGTTCTTTACTGAATAGTATTACTTTTGGTACTGAAGTAAATACTAAACACCAACTAATAAGGAATAAACTTTTAATAAAATCAAAATATATACATAATATTAGAACGACATCAATCTCTGCGATGAACGGAGAAGGAAGGAAGGAAGGAAGGAACGTTCTATATTTTTGTTGCAGTCCCGAAGATTTTTTCCTTTCCCTCCACATACTCAATATTGTTACAAAAGAGCTTTACAAGATTTTACTCATGTCAGTTTAAAATCTTTCTTTTTGATGATCAGCCCACATGGCATCTGTTGCTTTCCTTCGAAATTACAGTTTGTAAATTCAGATTCGTATTATAAGTCACTATCTCGTTGAAAATTTAGTCACTTCAAATTAACGAATGCTATTGATGAGCTAATGAAGAATTAAACGTTCATAGTGCACAAACAGCATGTGATTCCATACATTAATTTATCATGAAAATGTTCGATCTGCCACAGAACTAAGGACAGACCCACTTTGTTACTTCAACTCCTCCCATTACTTACTGTAAAATTTCTTAAATTTCGCGCTCGAAACGTACAGACAATATCTGTTATTGTCAGGACCATTTAGATTAAGTGTTTCTGACAATCTCGATGCTAACCCCCTGAGGTGTCGAGGAAATTTTAAAGAGTGTCAATTATGATCAAAAGTTCGAGTGGGGTCGATAACCGAATATGCGCGGGCAATCATCTGCATAATCAAGATCGCATTTATTGAAAAGAAAAGCTATTATTAAAAATCGATAATAAATTGTTTATAGACATAAAACTGTATTATATAGTAAGGAAGAAATCATATAAAATAAATATAAGGAAAAATACATTAAAACTAAAATGAAAGAAAAAACATAACGCTTTGTTTATCGAAGTGGAAATCACTTAAAAAAATGAGCCCTTAATCAAGTTGCAGGCGTAACGAATGCCGCTTTTGCCAGTCCTAGCTATGGAGCTGTGAAGACCACTCCCGAAGCGGTCCAAGGACCTTTGTCCAAGAATCACTAGAAAGGACTTCGCCGTACATCTTGAATGTCCCTGCTGCATAAACATTTATACTTACAAATATCCTTGCCTTCTCTGGGACTCGAACCTGGGCCCATCTGTATATGATCAGCCTCACTAACCACTAAACCATCGCGAATTTGATGAATAACAGTAGGATTTCGAATAACCTGATCGGAAACCAAATTGTACAGGCGGGATGATTTGATGCTCCTTGAAAAGGCTACAGGGTGGGATTGAAAAAAGTTAACCGAATCCATGAAGTGATATGAACAATTTATTTATTATTTTTTTCTTAAGTGCTTTTTCATGCTGCATGATCTCGATTTCAGCCAGAAAGTTTTTCAGAAAGACTGAGCATTGCCCACATATGTCAGGGCAATAAAGCAATTCATCTGGTTCCAGAATAATTTATTTCCAAAGGCAGTGACTTTAGTTTTTCCTCTAGAAATCCGGACATAAAGGTAAATCTTGCATTTCCGTGGGGAATGCTGAAAAACGGAAAGCTTAAGGTTGGTCTCACGAACAATGGAAGATCTTTGTGAAAGCATTCAATCATTAATTGAGGATATAACCCTAAGCAGTGTTTCCGAATGTTGCCAGCAATCTTAGAACACATGGACTAAGTGCTTTATCATGATAGACGGCACTGTGTGTTAAAAGAAAATGAATTAAGGGTGCTAGGTGTCGGTTACCTTTTTTCCTTTCCCCGTATTAAATTGTTTGAGAGTAATTTTTTATAATAGTTTTTCAACATTGGAGAGCTGCTGGAGCTGTAAGTCATGGGGATCTTTCCCAGTTTATTTAACACAACAATGACTACGGTTTTCAAACAATGAAGACAGTAAACTTTTCTAACGCATGCGTCAAACAGATTACACAGAAGAATAATGGCTTTGCTTTGTAAAGTGCTCTGTTCGAAATATTGTCAACACTCTAGGCTTTGCGAGGATTCAGATCTTTGAATAATGACTAAGTTCATTCGAACGGATAAGAAAGAGCTTTTGAAGCGAAGTTCATACTTATTTTAAAGATTTTCGAAAGTCTTCCAAATGGAACTGCTTTCACTGAAAAATAAGCTGATAAAATTTCGCAGTGGGCTCTGTCTGTATTGCTTGCACTTTTTGGATGATTTTTCTCATGAAATCTCCGAAACCATACAGTTCCGGCATGTCCTAGAACAAATTATCCGCGGATATGTGGGTAAGACTGTATAGCATTATATTTTGATCCACTGAATGCGTTACTACTGCGACCACCTCGGAAAACAATCAGTGTTTCTCAGAATATAAATAAAACGTTGATACTGAATATTGTTTTTCTAAGATGACTACCTCTACACAAGACCAAAATCATTCCGGGTTGTAGACGGTTATCTTACAGAAGATTCATTTTAATATTATCAGAGGGAAATGTATTTCACGATGTCGGATAAAGTACATATAATCTTTAATATCATAATATTATCAACGTAAAATAATTATCAGTACAGCTCTGCCGTCTTAAAACCTAAAACTTCTGTATAGCTCCTTTGATGTCTAAACCCTGTAGATAATTCAAACGCCTCTAAGAGGGCAGTTTTGTCTGCTGTAAGGAATGCTGTCCAATACTGTACCTCAAAAGTACTTAAAAACTAATTTAATTTATATCTGTACAGTATTAGACTATTTTGAAGTAGGAGATATGAAATATGTGCAGTGCTTTTCCCGGGCTCGAAACCAGAACCTGTCGAATACGCATTGAGTATGCTTCCAATTACACCACGAAGGCATGCAGAAAAAAGGGAAAAAATACGTAACGTACTCCTTTTTTTAAACGACGACTGGGGATAAGGGTGCCCCAATCGCTAGATCCTGGTGGTGATGAATTATCGTTTACCACCCTTTTGTTCGGGAGCCATTGTAGTGTCATTAGGTTATTTTGAAGCAAGAGACATGAAAAATGTGCAATACCCTCGCCGAGACTCGAACTCTTGACCTCTCGAATACGCGCAAAATATGCTTCCAATCACACTATAAGGCATTTCTCCCGCCTTATTCGCATGCCTTCGTGGTGTAATGGTCAGCACGCTCGATGCGTAACCGAGAGGTCCGTGGTTCGATTCCCGGCGAAGGCATTGCTCATTTTTCATGTCTCCCACTTCGAAATAACCTAGTGTCTCTACACTGGCGCCCGAACTAAAAAAATGGTGCATGATGATTCTCCCCCACCGGGATTTGGCTATTGGGTCCCCAAAATCCCAGTCGGCCTTTAAAAGGGGGTATATAAGGTATTTCTCCCGCCTTATTTACGTTTCTTCGTGGTATAGTGGCCAACACGCTCGATGCGTAACCGAGAGGTCCGTGGTTCGATTCCAGCCGAAGGCGTTGCTCATTTTTCATTTTTTCTGCTTCGAAATAGCCTAATAACTCTACAGCAGCAAGAAGGAATGCCAAAAGAAGGAAGAAAATACCTTATATATGTATTCTGTTTTTAAAATGCAATAATTTTGAAGGTTTAAAAAAAAAGATCTTTTTTATGAAACTCAATTAGTTACATTCATGTATTCTGTTTTTAAAATGCAATAATTTTGAAGGTTTAAAAAAAAAGATATTTTTTATGAAACTCAATTAGTTACATTCATGTATTCCAGTAAACACTTAAAGTAAATAAATAATTAATTTAAAAAGTATTAAGATTTGTAAATAACTGATTAAAACCGAAATTTTTACGGATGTATTTACTGTTCTCTGCTCCTACCAAATTCTCCTATTGAAGCTTCATTTGCAAACCTATATTCTAATGTGACTTTATTCGAAAATGAAAACTTTTAAGAAGCTAAAATTAATTTTTTATGAATCTAAAACAAATAAAATCTGAATACAGTATTTGATTAGTAACAATAGGTAAAAATTGATTATGATTAGCTTAAAAAGTAAAATAAGACTAAATTATTTGAGTGTTTAAGATACGTATACATATCCGCATTGTTTTCTTAATAGCTTTCAAATTAACCTCTTTAACTTTTTATCTTGGAATTGTATGCAGTTAATTTTTGTAGAAATGATTTCTTTTCGTCGTAAACATACACTTCTTTAAGTTTGCTATTCTCACTTTGATAACAATGAAATATTGAAAGAATAGATTACACGGTGTTTTCCACTCTTTTAATACCAATAAAAATATTTAAAAAAAGCACCTGTGTAGCACCTGTCATGGTAATTGTTTTTGCAGGTGCTTATCTTCGCCCAATATCAATCAAATGTTTTTGATATCAAAGTAAAGTATACGTGAATGCTATCATAATTTTTTATATGTAGTTATTTTATTAACAATCATCCCTCTTTTTTAACCCTTTGAAAATTAAATGCTTCTCGAACACGTTTATGACTATTAAAGCAAAACAGCAAATGATCCAAGTGAAGATTACCACGAATTTCATGTTTTGCACTTGATAATGAGCGCCACCTGGATTTCAAGCTGTAAAGCTCACCAATCTATGTTTAGAACCATTACGGTGAACTAAATCAGAGCTGCGAATTCAGAAGGGACCCGGAAAAATGTGACACACCTTGTAACATAAATTCTTTTTTAGGACTCAAGTCAATGAACCTAAATATAGATCATTTATCTCTTACAGCTTAGTTTTTCTTGGAAGAGAATCTCTCGAAAATATTGAAAGTTTTCTCTCCTCCTTCACTGCCTATTCTTTCTCAAATTATGTCCAACTGTCATTTTGTTTTAATTACATGCAATAATACTTGTGAATTCTGTTTCGATTATCTCCTATTTGAGTTACTTTTTTAATTTTAAAATTATTACTTTAAATTAGCAAAATATAGTTCATAAAAAAAATGCAGAATTTAAAAATATTTCTTTCTTTATTAGAACATTAGGTGTATTTTAAGCAAATAAAACCATTATTACCGACATACAGAGGGTGTTTAGACATTTTTAGAACAATTTCAGTCCGTTCAATTGATGTCTAAAATGTAAAGAGTATATTTTAAAATGTTCGATCTGATACAGCCTTTTTTTTTTCCTGCTATAGGTCTGCATCGTGATTTCCATAATAGAAGGGCTTTTCCTAAAATTTCCAGGGATATTGCTTTTCATTCCTGTTCACTCCTTTCCAGTGTCCAGAAAAGTGGTGGGTTTGCGTTTAGAAAGAGCTGTTTTCAAGAGACCAGAAGCACAGTAGTCCATGGGTAAAACGTCAGAGGACTTTGCAGGAATACGTTGAAAATGTGTATATATAATACCTGTATCAGCACAGCCTCACTAAGGTAGGAGCATACGGCGCAGTTGCCCGGGCCCCCACATCAGAGGATTTCCCCCAAATCGAACAGAAAGTTTATTTTACGTTTCCTTCTTTAATGAACGTTTTTTAAACAAAATATCAGTACAGTGTAAAATCCGTCAGTTTTACGTTAGACTCTTCATTATCTATCGTATGAACGCAAAAAATCTATATTTCATGAATCTGTGGCTTTCTAGGGTGGAATTGAGAATTGACAGAAAATCAATAAAATGGGCAGAACGCTATTTCGTCTGACCATTGGAGGGAGGGATTTATAGCTATTTTGGGTTCTAGTCAATTGTCTTGTTATATATCTATAATGAGGTGAAAAATTTAAATACCTCCATAAAGTTCAGTTCTTCATTACTGAAGTAGTTAAGCAGAGGAGGCCTCCAAAGAAGTTTTTGCCCCGGGCCCCAATTAGGCTAAGTCGGGCTTTGTGTATCAGTCTTAAGTTTTTTCAAGAAATACAGTGGTACTTTTCGAAGTATGATTTGTTGCTTTGTCTTCATGAATTTTCCCTCTTCACTGTCTTGTCTTGATGAATTTTTACTCTTCTAGTTACTGGAATAAGTAATGGAATACCTTTTGTAAATATCGAACTTAAAACTTCCTCTTGAGAGTACGTTGAGCTGGTTTGAACATTTCTTCCTCTCTTCTTATTTTTAATTTTCCAATGCAAGAGAATCCTGCTACAGTCATAAACCCCTTATTGAAATTTCCTTTTCATTGACGGAGCCAGGTTTGTGTATTATATACTCTTCGTTTTCGAAAATAAATAGACCTTTTTTTGGTTGCAATGATTTAGGTAAATCCATGCTTCATTAAGGGTCATAATGTAGTATTTCCGTTTATCTCCTGCTAAATGGTTTTCATAGAAAGTTCTACATATTGTTCGTCGTTGAGCCACGTACCTCGGCGGAAGCTGGTGAACATCATGATTTTTAGCTTTTTTAAATTGTAAATCTTGATTTATTATTTTATTTATTGTTGCTAGAGATGTCTTTAATACTTTTCAATTGATTTCTGGAATTTTCTGGTATGGCATTTTGGAGTCTTTTTCCATCGAGAAGTAATTATTGACGATTTTCCCCTTTCCGATTAACAATGTTGCTTATTTTATATTCAGAAATTTTAATACCAGGAATTTAACAACGTTTAACATCTCTTTGCAAAGTGCAAAAACTATTCTTAAATCCATAGCTTGTTTACATGCAACATTTTGAAAGAACAGCAAATTTTAAATTAGTGGACGGTATTTCTCAGTTCAGGTAATAATCTGTTTCCAAAAGCTTTCTGCGTTGAAGGATGAATCCTGTGTTTGGCGCATATGGGCTTTGGAGCTTCGCGCCAAAAATCCATTATAACCACCACGAAAAGCTTTTATCCCAAATCATTTACTTTCTTATTTTTTTTTTATCGAATTCGTTCTAAAATTGTATAAACACTCTTTGTAGTTATACAGATATGTTATATAAACAGAAATAAGGGTCTGCCTTCCTACCTTCTTTTTTGTACATTTTATAAAGTAAATTTGTTACTCATATGGCCCAGCTGGTAACTCGAGTATAATAATAAAAGTATGCTTGCACTTAAATAATCAGATTTATTGCGCTTTCATAATTGACATCGAACAAGCTGAATAATAGCAATCTGGCTAAATTACACAAGAGTTCCTGTATTCTCTTATTGCTATAATTTATCATTTTAAAACATTAATTGAAAAAATTATCCAAATATATAAATATATTTTAACATTAAAAAAGGACGTAACTTCCATGCAATAAAGATAATGTTTATTTTTAAAATGCAAAATTTACATAACCTGCAACCGATAAATAATTTTAACTTAAAGCTTGAAAATGGAAAATAATCTTGAATTTGCATTACGCTTTATAAAAAAATAAACATCACAGGTTTATAAAAATTTTCCATGAAAATTTTATTGCGCATTATTTCAGTTTAGTTCTAAATAACAAATCCTATTATATGTACATTTCAACACCTTTTCAGATTTTCTTTTTTTATGTATAAGTGTTTCGTGATTATACAGGGGCTAATATTTAATTTTAGACACTTGTGTTTTTCAATTTTATTTGCAAGTATCAGTTAGTAAATATTAGTGAAATGTTCATTTTTTTTACATATATTATTGATCAGCATCTAGTTTTAAACCTGATTGTATTAAATGAAGTTATTCAAAACACTTTTGGTTAAAAAAATGAAAAAACTTCTAAAAAGGAGGTTATATAAGCATTTAGGCACTTTAATCAAACAATTTATATTTAATAAAAACATGAAAATAAAGGGCCATTCATTATTCCGGTGAATGTCCTTTATGTAAAATAATACTCTTTTTAATACCTGCTCTTTTTGGAAAAACGTTGCTCGAAACGTTTTCGGTTAAAAAAATATATGACAGCTTTGAGATTTTATATTACTCCGAAAGAGGCGTTTTTTTCACTTACACACGCATACATATTTCGAGAACACACATTTCGACACACTTAAAATATTTAAAAACAGCATATCTTAGAACTTCCGATAAACAGTCTCGCACGCTGGAGAAAAAAGTATTTTATTCCGTACGGTGTAGCCACTACTCGTTTTGAAATCGTTGAGATTTTTAATAAAAAAAATTCGGTAAGTTTACAAAATATGAAATGGACAATAAAAGAAATTCCAGATTCGAGCTTCTAGGGTGGAAGACTGTGTTACTCAGAATTTGATGTCTCTAGGTACTGTTGTTTTTTTTTCAATACAAGAAACATACATACATTCATGTAGCTTATTCATTATTTAATTCCTTAAATACAGGGGCTTAATAATTGGCGGCGACAATCTGAAAAGTAAAACAGACATTTACAGTAAACCGACGCAGATGCCGTTTCGAGACTAGTAGTCCTTCTGGGCTAACGCCCCTTTGGGCTAAAAATTATTGAAAACATTCTGAAACTGAGCTTACATAAACATTCCGATGTTTTGAATAAACCGTTTATATACAATAAAACATGAAAGTAACGGTGCATTAGTCAGTGTTGACTTGGATACTTTTTAGCTAAAATTACACTTTTCGTTCGCTCTAGCATGGATTTAACTATTTTCTTTTCTTTTTTTTTTCTTAAGAATCTTCTGTTCTTTTCGGATTCCGGTTCTTTTTTCCTCCGTAAAGATTGTATTTAGTAGAGTTCTCGAAAAAATATTACGTTTCTTTATTCTTTTCCTCAACTTACTCCATACATGTTTGATAGAATTTAAGTTCGGATAACATGGAGGCTTTCTGATAACTTCAAGACAGTTGCGTAATAACCACAAGCGAACATTTAGGTATATATGATTAGCATCGTTATTCTGATCTTGTTAATTGCTGATCGCCCATTGTATCCTTATGCCCTAATGACTCTTCAAGTAGCTTCAGGATTAATTAACCTTCATTGCAAACCGTTTTTCTAAATCCGCCGAAGGTCTTAAAAGCAGTAATTTTGGGGTATCGTTTGATTTTTCGTAGGTTAAATCTTCGGTTCCTTTGTGTTAATTAGGAAGGTGTTCTGGACCCCAGTTCATTATCAACAGTTTCAAGAAACTTCCGTTGTTTTAACATTAAGGATAATCAAACGCTTTGTATCAAAGATTTTCTGGATAATTCGAATACTTTTACCATATTCAAAATGATGAGATTAAATTTCTAATAGAACTTAATCTGTTGTTAATCTGTAGAATCTTGCTATCCACTTCAGATATGAAGCTACTTTTCTAAAGAAGTAATAATTGTCAAATACAGACGATGATTCTTGTGATGTATTTTCATTTAAACACATGAAATTGTGACGAGAAACGTCGTCTGCGGAAACACCTCAACAAAACTCTCCAGTATACGAATTATTATGTGGGTTACCGATTAGCATTTTTGGGGTAAATTTTTATTACAAGAAATATTCTAATGATATTTATTTTGTAGCTCTGAAAAGATTTTCGCTTAATAATTCGCCACATCTTTTATCTAACAAGGAATTTATATTGCGTTACTGGCGTGGTATATTCGGATTTTGTTGTCTGCTTTCCGTACAAAAAACATTACCAGTTTTCTCAGTTTTGCGGGTGATATGTTGTCACGTCTGTCAGCGCTTATTGACTATTGGCCCTCTGTGTGATCTTTTCATTTTGTTTTATGCATTATACACCGTTGCGGGGTCACTCTCAAAACCAGATAAGAAGGGAAATATAGATTTCGAATGCCGTGCTTTAAAGGCAGAATGTAGCCTGAATCAGAGCTTAAATTGCGCCATAGGCAGTGTCAGGGTGTTAATTTTATACGATTTCGTAGATTTAACTATCATCAATTTCGTGATTTTTAATTCCTTGTACGAAGTAAAAAGGAAGAATTGTAATCGCGAAAACTTTCGGATATCATATTTCAACGAAAATATTCATTTTGACCCCTATCGAATGCAATTTAACGATGTTTTTGGGTGACATCCGTACGCAAGGACAGAATAAAGGACTCTTTTCTCCCAAAAAAATTATAAAACTGATTTCAAATGGGTTCTGAAGAGATTTTTTCGTGTCGTCTGTGCGTACGTACGTGTGTATATATGTATGTACCTCGCATAACTCAAAAACGAGTAGCCTCGGAACGTTGAAATTTTGTATATAGGACTGCTATAACATGTAGATATGCACCTCCTACTTTGGTTGCAATCGGCCGCGCCAAAAGTATATGTGCGTATATATATCCACTCTGTTACTCGGCTCAATGAGCTTAGTTTCTTTATTCTTATATGTTTGTAAATTGTGCATTTTTTTTTTGCTTTAAAAATGATTGAATTATGTTGTTCTTATGTTCCGGTTAAGGTTTTTATGCCTTTACTTAACCTGCCTGTTATAGTTTTGGAATTATCAACCATTTAAAAGTTGTTTAAGTGTGGCTAAGCCTAATTTATTTAGCCATAACAGCCATATTTGTTTATATTTCAAACTTAGCAGAATAGTGGATTTGTTGCCAATCTAGAGAAACTAAGCTTCGCAAGAACAACGATAACGCCTTCTTTTATTATTGGGAATTAAATCATGCTGAATCCATTCTGGAATTTATTCGAAGAAATAAGATTTACTTAAGTAATTTTTAATATAGATATTTTAAGTTTTTATGCATTTTTGCCTTGTCGAGAAGTGAGAACTGAATTAATTAAATGAGAAATCTGAATCGTCTGTGGAAAAAAAGGTTTCTTTTTTTTTTCTTTTTGTTTGTTTAATTTCTTTTATACGTCGTTTTAAATTTATTATGGTATTTGAATAGAACATGTGGCAACGATTAGGTAATTCTCCAAATTATGTACATAATTTTTGTGCATTCTGAGTTATAAAATGAATGAGATGGTACATTGTTAAGTGAAGCTAGCGCCGGAGTGATAAGTTTAAATGAAATGCAAAATACGTATAATTTAATATTTCGTACAAGGAAGTCATATGGTGTACACATCAGATTTTTTTTATTAGAGTTTGAAGCCGAATATCCTGGCTTTCCGTATTGTACAGTTGATAAACCAGCAATAGGAAAGTTTTACTGAGATTTTTTTTTTTTTTTTTTGACATACAAAGAAGTAACAGAAATTTTTCGAAATGAGAAAAACTGCCCACATCTATTATCTAACAAAGACTGGCTATGGAACATAACATTTCCTACAAACATCGTGGGATAGTTTAATGAATTTAATTTGAAATTACATGGAAATACAGTGCGCGTGTGTGAAATGTATTTCATCGTAAAGTGCTATCGCCAAAAATTTGCATTGTTTAAAACTCAAATCATATTGAACAAAGCAGAAGAAAAACACGCCAAAATAGAACAAAAAATTAGCAAAGCAACCATTTTGTATTTGGCGTACATTTATTCAAGAATTCTATCGATTTCGAAGAGAAGCAGGTACAAGTCTCTCTTCTTCAGGAGCAAAGAAATCTGTATCAGAATCAGATTTCTTTGCTGCTGATGAAGAGGAATCTATACCTGTTTACCCTCGAAATCGATAGAATTCTGGACTAAATCTACGCTAAATACAAGGTTGTTGCTTTGCTAATTTTAAACATTAAACGAATTTGATCATTTTCCATGCTGTCAAAAATTTCAAGTATTAGCGAAATCCTCATTCCCAGAAAAATTCGCTTCGGATGTATTTCGGAACTTAAATTACAGTTACAACAGAGTTTTCAGGATCTTGATGCAAATGACATTTCTATATTTAAAAATCCTACTACAGTTGAGAAACTTCTGTCAGACCTTCATTTGGAAGCGACTGATCTGGAAAATAATGAAATTTTAGAAACAATATTTAAAGAAATGAATGTAATCCATTTCTATAGATATCTATAAGGCATTTTCTCCCTGCTTCCAGCATGCCTTCGTGTTGTAACGGTAGCACACTCGGGGCGCATTCGATAGGCCCAGGTTCGAGTTCCGGCGAGGGCACTGCTGATTTTCCATGTCTCCTGCTTCAAAGTAACTTAATGACTCTTTATGCCTTTCAGAAAATGCATACATAAAAATAATACACATGTATAAAAATTATACGCATGGGTATTTATATCTGTATTTTGGAATACTTCCCAATGTGAAAATGAAGTATATAAAATCGAATATAGAGTCATTATTAATTAATACCATTCGCCAACAATATTAATGATAAAAAATATTTATTTGGAGCATCAGTATGATGAAAGATTCTCTTGGAAAAAAATGTAATTATAGCATTAGTACAAAATTTAATTTGTTTTATATTACGTTTATGAATAAACAGACATATATTATTCTTTTTTTCAATCATAAATGTCAGCAAAATTTGTATAAATATTACTAAACAGTATCAATTCCTAAAAAATATTTTAACCTTTTTTATTCTTTTTTTGGCCCGCCGAGAGTAAGGTTTTCCGATTTGGCCCTTTCCATAAAAACATTTTCTGATCCTTGACATAAATCTTTCTTTCTAAGTATGCTAATACAAAGTTATCAGGCGGCATTTTATTATGCCAGCGCATTAGCCAAATTCCCTTCAAAATGATGCGGTCACCAAAATCCGAGAACCAAGTGAAGAAGTTTTTGAAACCATCGACAGTTCCATTCTTTTTTTTTCGGGGAGGGGCGGTTTTATTAAAATCATGGAGCACCAAGCTTTTTTGCAGCATCACGACAAGGACAGTGGGACATTTCGCTTCGAAACTGATTCAAAGAACCGATTAACTTAACTAACCGAATGAACAGTTGATTTCATAAAATGAAATGGTAGCTCTTTTACAGTTTACGAGGAACTCTTACTGGAAGCGTGCAAGGAATAGAGATGTGCCATTCGTTCATCAACGAATTCACTTTACTGAGAGAGCGAGTGCCTGATTTGCAAAAACAGAACGGAACTCTTTCAAAGTTCACACACCGAAAGCTCTTGGTGGAAGCGTACTAGGAAAGTTCGATTCCCAGTATAAGGGTGTAAAGAATTCTTCCATTTTAAAAGTAAGTTCAAAAGGAGTTAGCATTTGATCGAATCGTTTCTTTCAATTCTATTGATTGTTCGATTATTTTCGCTCTTTTCTCCCAACTTGCTAGCCGTTCCCGATCCCATAGGTCGTTCATTTCTTTCCGCTGTTCGCTCTTGGTTTACTTCTCGTTCGCTAGGTTTTTTTTTATCAAGGTTATTCTTAATAAGCGATGAGTCATAAGAAAGAAGTGATTCAGTTTAGTGAGCAAACAAAACGGTTTTTTTGTGGGGAAAAGCCAAAAAAAATATTAAATTATTTACTTATAATAATGATTAAAATTATTACTTATAATTTAATTATATAATAATTAAATTATTTACTTATATCTTATAGCTGAAAGTTGCAAGTGGCAATCGTCTACAGTTTTTTTTCCCTGAAGTCTGACATTTTATGAGGGCCCACCAGCGGCCGAGCGGTAAAGACGCTGAACACTGGTAGCTCGGTCCGAGGTTCGAATCCCGCGAACGGGCTGGCTGCATGGGCGTTTTCGTGGTTTTCTCCATGTGTAACGTGTATACGAGCCAGTTTCCCTTAGAAAGTCCTCCACGAAGGCATCCCTCCCTTTAGGCAGATAGCCCTCGTGTGCTTTGCCATAATTGAATAACCTAACCTAACCTAACCTGACATTTTATGAAATTTACTACCGGTTGCTTTACCTTTACTACTTTACTTCAGTCTTAGCATTAAAACAGCGATTTAAAGTACTATCTATGGCTGTGGTTCTTCCCATCAGCCTACATTCAAACATGGAACAGCTCTGTAATAATCTGCAGTCTCTTTCATCTCATTAATGTGAACACCAACATTTATTGAATTTTTAGTTAATAAGATCAAGATTATCTTAACAGATTATCTTATCAAGATTATCTTATTAAGTGGAAAAATTATTATGGAGAAAAAGGAATCGAATATCGAAGGAAAAACTTTATATTTCGAATATTACAAAGGTACGATCTTGAACGTTAAAAGAAAATCCGCGAAGTCAAAGGACAGTGCAAAATCATTAAAATACTCCGTCTCAACTATAAACAAACTGATTAATGCTTATTTTGAATCTTAAAATGTCTAGAAAAGCATAATGTGTATCTTCTTTCACCAGGACATACCGCCGAACGCAGAACACGCTAAAGAATTCTTTATGAGAGACACATATCCTGATAAAAATGAACAAATGTTATCACAATGCATGAATCTTGTGTAAAACAGTCTTAAAGCATGGTTCAAAGAATCTAAAGAAAGTTTTTCAAAGGGATTTATGATTGCTGTTGGTTTTTCATATAACGGGAAATTAAAAATAAAGGGAGTGCAGAAAAATGCTAAGATCAATTCCATATACTATCAGAAACATATTTTATACCCAGATTTCAAATATGAAATACCTTCATTTTACCCATAATATCATCAATCAGTAGAGCTGCATCAAAACAAAGCAAGCAGGCACACGTCGAAATCTATTTCCTGAAAAAATGGAGCAAGAAACAGGTTTTAAAGCATACCTTTCACACATATCCCTACAAAATCTTCTGATGAATCGCCTATGGATTTTTGCGCTTTTGGACTTTTAAAAAAGCAGATTATCCAAACATCGACCTACAACCTTCCTTGCACTTGAAAAAACTTCCTTGCACTTCCTTGAAAGCTGTTCAAGAGGAATGAGATAGAGCACCTCATCTAGTCATACAAAAGGCTTTGGCTTGGAAATTACAGTGGAGAAAGATAGTGAAGAATAAGAGTCATCAAATAGAACATTTGAAACCCAAAAACTTTGGGCAAAATATTTGATTAAATGCAATGAAAATCGTCTAAAAAATGTGTGAACAGCCTCATATACATTCGTCTAAATTAATTTAATAATTTCTTAAAAAATGTGCAGTATATTGTTTTATTCTCTTGTATTAATTAAACCAGAGTAAAATGAAGTCCTTTTAAAAATAAAAGGTAAGCTTTAATTTAAATGGTATCAAGTATGGTATGCGATCAAGTTAATTGGAAGTTTGGATATCTCGAGTTTTACCATATTTTCAAAGCCATTCTTGTTGACATTTATTTACGCCAATCTGATTTGAAAAATGTTTTATTCTTACAAATTAATTTAAGAGGTTTTTTTCCTTTAGCATTACTTTAAAAACATTTTTTATATTTGCGGATAAAAATGTAAAATGCAATTTAGAAATTGCAAAAAAAAAAAATGTTGTTGATTCACTATAAGTTGAATTGATTTAAATATTTTAAAATATACATGGCATGAAATAATTAGAAGTTCTAGAAACATTTTCTTTTATCACAAATACTTCGAGGTAGAATATCTGATATTAGGAACTTCTAATTATATACTTTTACAAAGCATTCTAAGAAAACTTTAAAATCTCGTAATTCTGAAATGTATATATATATATATATATATAACCAGATTCTTTTTTAATGTAACAGACTCCAGAGCATAAAAATATGTGATTAATCTTCTTCTCCTTTCTACGAACAATGAAAGAACACGTTTTTCATCTGCAATCACTAACTACTAACTACATTGCCCTATAATGAATTGGTTACGTCTAGTTTATTATTATACGCTCATCTCTGCAGACGACGGCCGATAAAATATGATTCAGCGGCGTATATTTATTAATGACACTGCTTATTAAAATTGTGTTATTCTTTATTGCAGAAAGATGTTCGGATTTTGGGTTTAATAACAACTATTATTAAAAGTGAGTCAATACATTTATATTTATGAATAAGAAATCGTATGAGTCATTGCTAAAGAAAATTTTCTGAGCGCTTGTAATGCGTCGGGAAATTGCTATTGGATGTTATAACTTACAATGTTTCATATTTGTTTTCAGACATTTCTATTTTTAAAATTTATTTGCATTGATCTGGTATTAAATATTGAAATATATATTTCAAATTGTTCTAATGCATTATTTTTGGCGCTATTTAAGCCCTGATTGTTAAAAAATAAATATCGTCAAAATATTCTCTGCATTAAAGTAATTTTCTCCAAATGTGTTAGCTAGTAGTTCGCATAATTCTAACACTCAAACGTTTTACCAAGATATTTCGGAAGATCATGTTTCTTGTCATTTTTTTTTGTTTCAAATAAAAATACATCCCAAGAATTATCGTCTTCTTTTAGAAATTATTATTGTTTTGCAAAATATATTAACAGTTCCACATTTCGAGTGAATATAGTAATACAGAATGAATTAATGGTAAGTTCTGTTCGAAATTTACCTATTCAAGATTTTAAAGATGATAAAAATATTCAAAACAATAAAAAAATTCTAGATGCAAAACATTCAACTATCTTTAATGTGTAGGGTTCCAACCTCTTATTTAACAGCTAAATGTGAGGAACCTTGTGAACAGATAAGCGAATAATCGCTTGAGTTCGGGAACAGAGACGTAAGACTCAAGAAGGGTTAATTACCCTTTATTGTTCAAAATAAGAGTATACAGTCGGCTCCTTTCTCAGAGCGTACAGCAAAGTCTCCACTTGGGCGTGAACTCAAAGTAATAAAAACTAAACTAATGTTTAGCTAAAAAGATTAGCCGAAGCTATCAAGATTCGAAGTAGATGGCCCTTCTAAATGTCAAATAAACTGGCGAAGCTATCAAGGGCCTGAAATATGGCCGAGCGTAGTAATAGTTTAGAGAGACGCAGCCAAAAGGCGAAAACGAGTTAGTCAGAAACTCTGGCTCTCTAATGAAGTGAGTGGAACTTCGACCTAAATACTAATCTTACTCATTTGCATTTAACGCGATTCTGAAAACACATTTTGGTAGGAAATTGTAAGCTGAAATTAGGAGAGATAGGAAAGTAGCTTTAACTAAAAATTAACTGTTATAAACCTATGATAAACTTTAAAAATGCCTTAAAACGATAGAAAAAGATGTGGAACTGCTCAAAATGCTCTGAAGTGGGAGGGGGCATTTTCCCAGCTAACAGAAAGAAATATTTATCCTATGAAAATTAAACAAAACCCAAAACTTAGTTCTGTAAAACTTGCAATGGATTTAGAAGAACAGCTTGCAATAAAAATTAAGCCTCACACACTTAGAAGTGTCATTAGAGCACGTGGATATAATTGACGCTCATTAAGAAGGATATTCTTCGTCGACAGGAAAATAGAGAAAATACATCTGGTGTTCCCAAAATCCATGGAAAGAAAAGATTTATCATACTGAAACAATTGTATACTTGTAAATGAGTCAAAATTTTATATACTATTTGTGTCCGACAGACGAATTGCTATGAGGCAAAAGTCAAATGAAGAACTGAATCCTATTGTTAAGCCTGAAGGTGGAAGCATAATGGTTTGGCATGTTTCGCTGCCAAACCATTATGCTTCGGGAATTTACCTTTCATAGAAAATAATATGGATCGGTATGAATATAAAAATATAATTAATGAAAGTCTAAAAGCATCTGCAAGAAAATTTAGAATGCAAAATACATTCAAATTCTATCAAAATCCAACTATCATCTATTAATCTATTCTATAAAGATCCTGATAGGACTTGAAAGTATTTTGAATTTGAAGTTAATAAAATATACAGCCCTAAATGTTCGTTTGTGGTTATTATCGCTGTCCTAAAGTGATCAAAGCTCTTCCATATTCTTCTAACTTAAAACCTATTGAACATGCATGTACTAACTTGGAGAAAATGATAAAGAAATTTTATATATATTCCCAAGATCCTCTTGTTAAAGCTAGTTTAAACTGGTAGTTTTGCAGTTTGTGTATCAAAACGTACGAGTCGTTTTCATTTGCTGAGAAGATATTGTACAAAATATTTTCATTGGGATGGAACAATTATAACATTAAATTTTGTTACAAATGATATAAATTTGCTACCGAAACGTTAGAGATGATTTGAACAGTACATGGCGATGCATCGTTATCAAGAACAAGTGCAAGTGAGTGGTACAATCGCTTTAGATGTGAGCGCGAAAGCGCTGAAGATGAACCAAAGGTAGGGCGCCATGATACTTGTTGTCTACAGTATAAAGCAGAAACAAAAAGAAAGTGCACAGAGAAAAGGACCATATGCTCCCATACAAAAAAAAAAGTTCGTATCAAAATCGAAGCCTTAGGTGATACTGATTGCATTTTTCGATTACGAAGGACTCATTCACTATGAATTTGTCCCTGAAAAATCATTAAATGGATCAGTATTTTTACAAGGAGGTGCTTTTTTTAATCAGAAAAAGGATAAGTCGAGTTAGGAAGGACTCTTTTGATTCTGGAAAATGGTTTCTTTTGCACTATAACGTTAGGTCTCACACAGCATTGTCTATTGCTAAGCATTCAAAGGCAGTGATAAATCACCCAGTATAATCCCCCGACTTATCGCTAGCTGATTTTTTTCTTTTTCCAGGCTTAAGATGACCATGAGAGGACAGAGATTTGAAAACATCTCCGATATTAAATAAAATATTATGCTTGTTTTGCGAATGGTTAATTCCAATTCCTCGAAAAACTGTTTCGATGACTTGAAGAAACGTTGGAAAAACTGCATAGACTAGTCTGCCGATTATTTGGAAAGAGATAAATTCATTTCAAGGTTAGTAATCTTTCTTTATTTATAAGAAATTATTCGGATATTTTATGGGCGCTGTTTAACTGTTTATTAAAAAAATCTGAATACTTATATGAGTTTGTTATTGTCAGAAAACTTTGGACAAAATATTTTTTTAATTAAAAACTTTTTAATAGTTTTTTCAGAATAAGCAGGTTTTTAAATAGGTGATTAAAGTATACAAAGAAAAATAAAGTCATTTTGCTAATATTTAATAGCTGATATTTGCAAACGAAACTGAAAAACAAGGGTCCGAAAACAAATGTAAGCCTTTGTATGCCTTTTAGATATGCATTAGCATTTGTAGCGCTTGGCAAGGCGCTACAAATTAACAGTTCAAGAAAGCCAAAATTTAGTTTCTTAGAAATTTAAATATTCATCATTTTAAAGATGGTAAAAGTATTCGAAATATCCTAAAAATCGCCTTGATGTAAAGTTTTGTTATCCTTAATGTCATTAAAACGGTGGAAATTACTTGGAACTGATGGAAATGCATTGAAGTCTAGGCGTTCCAAAGTTACAACAAGAAATCGAAAATTTATGCTACGAAACATCAAACAAAATGCAAAACCTTAGTGCTGTAAAGATTGCTTTGGATTTAGAAGATCCGTTTGCAATAAAAATTAGCCCTCACACTGTTAAAAAAAAGTCATAAGGCATATATGGATAAAAATAGGTGGTCAGCAAAGAATGGAAAAATTCTTCGTCAACAAGAAAACAAGAGAAACATGCCTGGAGTTCACAAAATCCATAGTAAGCAAAGATTTATCACATTGGAAAAATATTATGTTTGGAGACCAGGCAAATTCTAATATACTTGGATTCGATGGAGGAATTACCTTGGGGCGAAAGCAAAATGAAACTTGAATTCGAAAATATATTGCCTACTGTTAAGCACGGGGGGTGGAAGCATTAAGGTTTGAGGTTGTTTCGCTTCTTTAGGGAATGCAAGTTTACATTTGCATTTCTATTACACATTTAGTTTTTTACAAAATAATAAAGCTATATGTTTAAATCTATTTTGTGTTGAAAAAGATGTAATATTCACAGTTAGCGTTTCGGAAAGCGTTTTCGTATTTTTTCGAAAACAATCTACTATTCTGCACATAAATTTCAAATAAAGAGAACTTATATATACATGTGATGGGATAATTCGAAGAAAGTTAATATGGGTTGGCAATGGTTTTCTTTGCATTGTAATAACTTCGAAAGCCTTTACTGCCTAGTTAGAAAGATGGCACTTGAAGACAGATGTAGCCGTCATTTTTACACATAATTTTATTTCTTAATAATTAATTCTTATGACACATATTATTTTTTATTAAAAATTATCATCATGGGTATGCACCCCACAATTTTTGTATATAGCAGCTTACATCTTAACAATGAACAAAGAGTTGTTCTGCGGAGCACATTTGCTAGCAACACGCAAAGCAGGTCAAAAATGAAAAGAATATTTATGATACCACTGCGATTATTATTTAATCTAATTCACTGAGATTATTTAATCTAATCGGCCGAGATGTTATTTAATGTAATTGGCTGAAATTTCATCGCATTGCAGGCATGATTACATAATCGGATTAATTTTGAAAGACATACTTTAGAAAATGTTAGTACTATTTTTAGAGCAGAGAGAAGAATTATCAAAATAAAAAAGAGGAATTAAGGGCTATTGCCAGTCTAATGTATAATTTATAATTACATATTGTTTATCTTAAAAATTCCTCCCTATCAAATAAAGGACTGGCAATAGAAAAGACTTTTTAGAGAAAAAGCGTTAAAGCAGTGGCATATGAAAAAAACATAATTTGAAAAATAAAAATGATAAAATTTTGATCAAAATAATTATTCAGATAAAGGAAAAATATAAATTTTGATATCATTTTAGAACCCAATTGTAAGTTCTCTGAAAAGATAAGCTTTTAAAGTTCTTGAAATATTTTGAGCAAATATTATAAAACATATATTCTAAATTTGGAGTCCTAATGAATTTTCTAAATTCGGAATTCTGAGCTTTCCACGAAACAATTAAAACGCCCGCGGTTTTTGCCTTTCTTGTTTGAAAGCCACAATATAAATTTAAACCACAATATAAACTTGAAAACCACAATATAAATTTGACAGTTGTGTTTTTAAACTATTTTGTAAAAACTGTGGTAATCAAAGTAAAATTAAAACATTTCTATTACATGTCTAGTACTCTGCTAAAATTATGAATTATATACTCAGTATACAATAAACCATATGTTTTTATTGTAAAGCAATGTAAAATCAACCATAGATGCCTAGAATACACAGAAACTAAAAAATACAACAAAATAATAGACTATGATGAAAAATTGGTAGGTCCTTTACAAGCGAAACAGCTAATGGCTGTGGGATGCTTAACTATTTCGTTTCTATGAAAGGTAACTAACTGGCTTTTAGCACTGTATAAATACATGAATTTTTCTATTTACTACTTATGGTTATAAAATTCTTCATATTAAGTAACTGAAAGAAATACACAAAAATTCAAATTAAGACGAATAATTTGTATAGTGATGTTATGTCTGAACAAATTAATAACTGATGAACAGAATTTTTTCTAGACAGCATAAATGTGCGCAATTTTCATGTCACGCCATTCGGACGATTTTTCATAATAATTTCCGGTGCCTTTATGCAAACTGGCAACTATTCACTTTCAAATCCCATACTGACATATTACGTAACTGACTTTCGTCATAAGTAACAAATCGGCATCCAAAACATTGATTGAAGGCTATACAGGAAAATGTTAATGACACTTTAAGAATAAACGGAAATAAAACAAAATATAATTGTCATTGAAATAATATCAGATTAACAAATGAGAAACAATATAATTTGATAATTAACTAAACAATTTTTTAGAGGTAACCTCATGCCGTTATTTATATCCCTTTTTCTAAGCACATTTAGACTGTATTCTTCATAAAAAATTATCAGTAAAACTTAAGGTTAATTTATTAATGACCCTTGTTAATTAACTGCGTAAATTTAAAATTCCATTAAGTTTTGTAAGTTGCATTAATTTTCTACTCATTTTCAATTTTTAAATGCTTGTTTTATTCAAAAATATAAAATACAGAATCAAAAGAATCCCTCTTTCCTTCTTGCGCTCTCAAATCATTATGTGAACTAGCATTTCCAACTTTTAAAACCTGAAACACATGTGTGCGATGTAATCGTCACTCGATGATTTCTAGGTATTTTTTTTTTACCACGATGCTTTCGACGACGATGTTTTTAAACTACGAAGTTTTTTAACCACTTTATTTTCGACCACGATGCTTTAGAACTGCGATGTTTTCTCTTTGCTTTCTTTTCTCCACGATATTTTGTACCACAACGTTTTCGCCTTGCGTTGTTTTCTCTGCGACGTTTTCGTCCGCTTTGTTTTTGACGCGATGTTTTCGGCGGACACCATGCTAGTTGATCGCGGCGGTCATGCCTCTGATGATCAAAGACCGACAAAACTTTTTCAACGCTACTAGCAGACCACCATTTTTTGGATTTTGGCGAGGTAGGATATTTTCATTTTTGGTTGATGCTCTTTATTTGAGGGTCAAAATTGTAGTTTTGCAGAGATTTCTCGTTCTGCCATCTGGATCAAATGGCCTATACATGGCAAATCCGCTGCACTGATTTTTCTCTCTTCTTGGAATTTTTTGCATCAATTAAACACTGCCGGACGCTTCAAAACTTCTTCCCTATACATTGCATTTAAATTCTTTGCTTCAGAGCTCAAGAACACGACTGCATACTGTTTCGCACATCTGAAGTAATCCATCGCTGAATTCCTTCACATCTGAGAAAAGAATATCTACTTGCGAATAAAACAGATGATTTACCATGTGCATGTAATATGTGCCATAAATAAGTGTGCCAATAAACACAGCTGGTTTTTCTTTATTTCTGTATACACCAAGAGCACAGTTCTATTCCAGTTATTTATTAAAGAACCTTTATAATATTTTGCAGAAATCTTCTTAAAGAAAAGTAAATTCGAGTCTTGTTAAGTGTTATTCAACCAAATTTCTGGTCCTCGGATGGTAAAAATTTAGAAAGCAAAGCTACACATTTGTGTAATGTGTTTTAAATGTTAACCTACTTTGTCTTAATCAGGTATGGGATGATTTACCCAAATAAAGAGTTCATATATAAACCCCACTTAATTGCGAAAGCTGGATCAGACCCTCTTTTCTCATCATATTATAAAAATTCAGAAGAAAGGATTCTTGGAATAAGATTTAAACATATATATGCATTCTCTCTTTCACTTGAACCATCATTATAAATTTTTTCTTGGTTTGACTTAGCAACTTAACATGCTTTAATTATTTTATCAAAATAAATTTTTTCAAAGTGTTTAAGATCAATACAAAGAATGCAATCAATTTCGTACCGAAAATGCTTGGCTAATAGGATTACGGCACGCTCCAGACTTTTTAGATGAAAATTTTATTGTTAGTTTAACATCTTAAGGCATTGAATTTATACATTCTGTATAAATTCCTTCATTTCGGAGGTGTTTGGGAGGCAGATGTTAAATCGGGGAAATACTATTTAATGCAAAGTTAACAAATTGCGTCTTAGAATAAAGAACATTCTATTTATAAGGACTAAAGACAATCAATTCTGCTTTATTTGAACTGAATCAATTTGGAGAAATTGCCATCCGAATGAAAGGAATTCTGAAATATCGTCCTTTTGCCCTGTTCTTGAATGATTGCAACAGAACTTCGAGATTTTGATTCTAGTCAGTGTTTTGATAAGCTGATTCGTCAGCACTCCAGAGTCATTGCTTATTGATAAAAAATGATAACAGATTGGGTTGATGAGAGAATGTAATAAAAGTTGTCCAACAAATGTGGAAAAGTGGACAACTAATTATTTCAGCACTCTTCGTCAGGGATAAAAAAGATCGCCGAGAGAGATAACTTAAAAAAAAGGCTTAAGTTTTGATCAAACGAAAGTGTTTATGGTGTGTTAAAAGGTTATTAGCTCCAATTACTGAAATATACTCGGATTTGAATAACAAAATATGAGAGACTAAAGTCTCAGCACCAACGGTAGAGTTTGAAACTAAATAAAAAAATCTATTCTCTTCAATGAAAAAAGTGTAAAATAATAATATTATTACTTTTCAATTCATATGATTTATGAACAGTTTCGTGATTAATTACGGTGTTAGGTGGATAGTAATACAAGGTGTTTATAAAGTCCCGGATCCATTTTGATGTTTAATAATTTATAAAATAATAAAGATAGTTTAAAATTAATAACATGAATGGTTAGATAGGCTCAAAAAGTTTCATGACCCTTGTCAATGAACTTACACGTGTGCCCCCTTCGTCGCACGGAGAATATCAAGTCGATATTCAATTTCACGCCAGGTACTGGCAAGCATGTCGACTTCCACAGAGGCTATTGCGGTCGTAATTCTGGCTTTTAGGTCATCAATGTTCGACACTCTCCTCCTGTAAACGTTGTCCTTTACATCACATACAAAAGTACTCGAACAAACGCATCAAAAGTAAACATAACATTGCAAAGTTGCCAAAAACAAAAGGAGAAAAATACAATTCATTCATGGTCACGTATAATAAGGATTGAACATGTCGAAAATATGGTGCTTGCACTTAACAGAATTTTAAACAAAATAACAACTAAACAACATAATAATAACACCAAAGTAAATGTAAAATACTAAATATTAAATAAAAATAAATAATATAAAACTAAATAATAACTATGGTAATAAATACAATATGGTTAACTAAATAGTAACACTACAAAACTTAATGATTACACTTATTTGCATTTACGTGATGACTATACATATATCGCTTTGTCCGTGTATTAATATGCGTCTTAGTCGGAACCATCCTAAGACATTCGGAGCCCGTGGGCTACTAGAAAAAGTCAATTTATTACCATTGCACAAAATAAAAGCATAAAATTCAAACAAAATAAAAAAAAACTATATGAACAAAAATAAACTGTATAAACAAAAAACAAAAGTAACTTACATATTTAGTTTGGTAGCTTGGCTAATGATATCACGCATATTTAAGTTAAATAAGTCCCTCTGCATGCATAAAACATTCAAATCTTTTAATTTTCTCTCTTAAAGAAGATCGTAAATATTTTTTTATACATTTTAATGCTAAAGAGATCTTTCACCTCTGCAATTTATAGCGACACTACTTAAAAAATGCGCATTGCTGTGGCCACGTTAGAAAATGTAGACTCAGTTTTCGATTCTATTATTGTTTGTTCTTAAACTAACTTCCGCAGTACATGCATATATATATATATATATATATATATTATTTTCAAATATATTCTTCAATAAAATTATTTTTCAAATCGGCCATTAACGTTTTACACAATTCTGCAGCATACTTTTTAATTGTTTGTTATTTAAATTTTTTGGATTGCCCACAAACCCAAATTTTGAGTAAATATCATCGTAGGCTTGTAGCATAATAGGTATTTATGCGAAATTCGTTATTGGCATAAAATTCATCTTCTTCCAATTTCCGTAATATCCACTGCGACTATTTTTTTGCCTGATATATGTTTCTACGGACAGAATAAATGACAAAACGGATTGTAAAATGATGTTTTCGTTTGTACTTACAGGGGGAAAAAAAGGACAGTTGTATGTCTTCCGTTTTACTGTGACGATTGACGAAATTCGACTTGCGTTTTTCATGTCTCGAAAGCGCGACTTATGATATGTATTAGATTTATTTATAGCATTGTTCTAATATAGGTATTTTAACACAAAATTGGACTTTTTCTGAAATGACATGCCAATTTGTTTTCCGTATTTCGACTCTACGACTCAAATTATGCCAGATTGCCAAGTTTTGTAAACATGGCAAGAGTAGTTTTTAAAAAATTAGCTCTCTAAATTTTAGCTCCTCAATGTTAATTTAATTTGGTATATATTTATCAATGTCTCTTTTTTATTAAACGTTTTTTATCCTTCCTTTCACATTTCGGAATTTAGGTTCATTACAAATAAAATTCACCCGTCTTTTACAATTTATTTTTAAAATTTGCATTTTTAAATAATTTTTATAAATTTTTCGAAAAAAATTTTGTATTATAACCTATACAATTTTTACCATCATCTTAAAGTAGATGTATTTCTAAGCAAACTTCCAAAAAAACTAGAGTTTTTTATTCAAAAGTTCCTAAGACATACGTGAATTTACATATTAGCGAGTTTTGAAATTTCGCATATTTGTTATAAACGATAATAACGCTAGATGTGATTTACGCGCTTTGTTAAAATTTTTTGAAATTATGAACGAGGACTTTTTCCGTTCCTGTACAGTGAAAAAAAAAAAAAGGAAAGGAAAAAAAAGAAAAAATGAATCTGAAAGCTTTCAGATTTTACATAACGACCAAATGGGTATATTTTTAACGTTTTGTCTGCTACCTTTATTTATTAAATATCATGTTCTTCGTATTGAACCATAAAATTCAATTCAACAGCAATATCGCAAAATAGTTTTAAAATTAGCATATCTTCAGAATTTCCAATACACAGTCTCGCCCGCTGGAGATTTTTTTTTTCTCTGTATAGTGTTGCCATTCCTCCCTTTGAAATCGTTGAGTCTGTTAATCAAAAATTCTTTAATGTCTGACAAAATATGAAATGCATAATAAAACAAATTCCAGATTCCAAACTGGGGCTTCCAGATGCCTATATTCTGTGGAGTATTACGTTATTCAAAATCGGATGGCTCTAGGTACCGTTGTTTTATTCCAATGAGAGAAACATAGAGACATTTATGCAGCTTCTTCATTTTTACTTTAAATATAATACAGGGCTCTAATACTGGGTGGCAACATTTTGAAAAGTAAATCGACAATTATAGTAAATCAACGCAAAATACCAAAACTAAATTAATAGTCCTTCTGGGCAAATTGCCCCTTTGGATTAAAAAGTGAAAATAAAAAATTAAAACTTTGAAAAAAGTGAATTATTCTTGGCGCACACTGAAAAAAATACACCAAGATAAATTTTTGAATTTCTTCTTAAATTTCACATTAAATTTTACAAAATTTAATATTCAAGCATAATTTGAGTCGTAGAATCGATAAATATAAAAAAATCGGCATGTCATATCAGAAAAGTCCGATTATGAGTCAAAGTGCCTATATTAGAACAATGTTGTATATAAATCTAATATATATACTAAGTCGCTCTAACTAGGCATGAAAAACGCAATTTGAATTTCGTCAATCGGCCCAGTATAACGGGAGATATAGAACTGTTCCCCCTTTTTTTCCCCGCTGGGTACGTATGCATTATTCTTAGCTCTAAAACGGTTAGCCGTAGAACGCTGAAATTTTGTATGAGGGACTGCTATAACATCTACTTCCTTTCTTAAGTTTAGCAGAGTCGAACTGTCAGCATTACTGTTCATAGGGCTCTTGCCAACGACAGGCGCAATCTTGCAGCCTTGTCACCATGAATTTCGTGGGCTTGTTCTGTATCAGGCAAGCGACGTTAGTCGCAAAAAATTCCTTCTTTTATTGCAATCCGCAGCGCCAAAAGTGTATATGTATACCTTATTCCATTAAATTTCTTCCCCAATCTTTTCGATAGTCATATATCTCCAATTACAGAAGGGATTTAAATGACGAAAATATTCATGTTTTGGCAACATTAAATTTTAAAAGTAACAATTTTGGACAAATAAAGAAATCTAACTTTTAATGCGGTTTCCCGGTTCCTTTGCTTATATTTGGGACAGCTTCATACTCGTTATGAAAAATTAAAATTATTAGAAGTTTGACTCCTGTACGAGAAAAATTGACCGCGATATTTAATTTCAAAATTTGTAGCTTTTGATGTCATTTTGAACTTGCCTTTAATGATCGGTTAATTAAATTACAATAATTCGAGTAAACAAGTTTAAAATGAAGTGAAGCCAAAAATACACAAGTGTTTGGAATGACGAAAATATTCATTCTCAAAACAAAATTTGATTTCAAAGGCGTTTTCATGGTTTTCGCCATGTATACGAGCCACTTTCTCTCAGAAAGTCCTCCACAAAGTTATCCCTCCTCTTAGGCAGATAGTCCTCGAGTGCTTTGACATGCCCAAGTAAACCAAACCAAATCAAACCAGATTTTTTAGGATTTTTTTCCAACTTACTATCCCACTATAAATTTCCATCAGCCTAAACGGGGTCGGGACCCATAGTTTGAATACCATGTGATTTGTTTACTGCACTTTCCAAAATGTAGACTTAGAACCAGCATTATTTGAGTTGTAGTCGTGTATTCGTCTCAGAAATCTTTCATATCAAAAGTCGGAAATTTTTCATAATTAATTATTCCGGGAATTAAGAGATTGATTAGTTCATAGGTTTTTTTTTATTAGTATTATGAAAACTTTTATTTAAGACTAAAGTGAAAATTCAGTATGTGAATCGCTTTTTCTTCATTGTGGCATCGCTTCTGAAAGATGTTTTCCACTTCTTTCATTGATATTTCAGGCAATCAATCATATTGACATCAAGACATCAAATTCGACTTCTTAATGCAACTTTTGATGCTTCATCTTCAGCTTAATTTCTTTATACTTCGATATTAGCATACACCCAAGTATACTAATCATACAGGGTGATTCGCTAGCAGACCGACAAACTTGCAGGGTGCTACACACCGGCAGATACAGAGGGATAGAGAGACGACTGGGAATTACATAGGAATGCAGGGTCTCAAATGTAAGAGTTGCGAGCTATGGTTCAAAGAAGTAGAGAATAAGAACAGAAATAGCAACACATTAATGGGACAGAAAACATTTTATTGGAAGATTGTACTACAACAGGTGCTCGAAATTACGACCAGAAGTCGTCTGGCAAGCCTGAGAGCAACGCTGCATGGAATTCCTTACATTCTGGAAGATTCCTGACATGTCACTTATCCTCCGGGCAGCTACAGATTTTCGAGCGATGAGGTCTTCAACTGAAGGAATGGGCATATCGTACACCAAACTCTTTATGTGATCCCAGAAGAAGTCCATACATGATAGGTCCAGTGATCTGACAAGCCAATAAACTGGGCCACCACGACGTATCCACCGCTGTCCAAAGGTTAGGTTGAGGTGTCGGCGGACGTCCGTCATGTAACGTCGAGGAGCTTCGTCATGCTGGTACCACATGAACCTATGCTGGTACCAAACAGACCATGGATCTACACGAGACTTATGCTGGTACCAAACGGATCTCCCGTGTAGGTCCATGTGGTACAAGCATGACGAAGCTCCTCCACATTACACGATTGACGTCCGTCGATACCTCGACCTAACCATTCGACAGCACTGGATAGGTCGTGGTAGTTCGGTTCATTAACCTGCCATATCACTGTACCTATCATGCATGGACTTCTTCTGGGATCACATGAAGAGTTAGATGTACGAGATGCCCGTTTCTTCAGTTGAAGACCTCGTCGCTCGATTATATGTAGCTGCCGGGAGGATACGTTACGTGCTAGGAAGCTTCCAGAACGTAAGGAATTCCATGCAGAGCTGCTCTCAGGCTTGCCAGACGACTTCGGGTCGTAAATTTCGAACACCTGTTGTAGTACAATCTTTCAATAAAATGTTTTCTGTCTCATTAATGTGTTCCTGATTCTGTTCTCTTTCTCTGCTTCTTTGCACCATACCTCGAAACTACGCATTTGCGACACTGCATTCCTATGTGATTCCGAGTCGTCACTGTATCTCCTACACACCCTGCAAGTTTGTCGGTCTGGTAGCGAATCACCCTCTATATAGTCACATATTAGTTTTTTCTTTCAGCTTGTATATTTATCTACTGCAGGTTTGGAAACTGCTTTCTGCTTTGATTGTCAGGAAAAATATTTACTTCTCTGAATTGAATTTTTAGCTCCAAGTTTTGTTTAGGAAACATTACATAATCGTGTGACAACTGTTTGCAGAAATGAAAGCATATCAAGCCCCAGTTCCTAAGGTTATTTTACTCGAGCCAAAGTTTCAGAAATACTTTCGAAACGAAATAGTTTTCACTTGAATATTGGTATCTATTTTCTCAGTAATATGATACGAACCGTGAACCATGTACATTAAGTAAACGGACTTCGGATAAAGGATGCAAATTGTATTCCATCTAAAAAATTTACTATATTTAATTCTAGCTTTCTGTAGTATAGTACATGTACTAAAGGTTTAGGATTAAGTTCCCACAAATTAGAAAGTTTGAAAAAACTGTATTCTTACTACTTATCCTTCAAAATAAAGTCTTTAAGCTCTTGGCCTGTTCACAAAAACTCTCTAAAATCCTGTAAGCTCTTGGCACGTTCACAATGGTGCCTGATTACTCTGTAGATTTCAGGTTTTGGAATACTGTTTAAGTCTCTGGTTGCGAGTTCCTGAATCTTTACAATGCCATAAAAACAACGAAATTTAAAGAGAGACTTCATTGACAAAATGATGATTAAGGTGTAGTGGCTGAAAACTGTGATACTTTTTTTTGCCAAAAATGCTTAAAGAGACTGGACTTCTGTGACACAGCATTGTTGTATAGTAGAGAACATGATTTTGTTTTCTTTTTCCTTAATCTTCCACGTCAGTTTTGTGATCAGGGTCTTCACCCATATTAAGATTCTCAGCCCTCATTTGAAGATATAGGTGAAGGTTTCCCAGCAGTAATAAATAGCCAAACGTTTTCGATATTTTCAACCGTTTGAGATGGCAAAGGGCTGTTAATCTTGGCTTCATTAACATCTTCGGATCCACCATTGAAATTCCAATTGTAAGGTATTTTATATTAATTAACCCCTTATTATGATTCATATCTTTACTTTAGCTTCTCCTTTGCGTGAATTAAGTGTATTTAAAGTGGAAAGTTTTGAATGTTTGAGATACCGAGCTCTTGACAGCGACGCCTGCAGTTTACATTCCACCGTCCAAGTCCAGTAAATATTTAGACTTTAGCGATTTTGGCAGCCGACGTTAATGCCCACCATTAACGTTTTGAACCATATTAATTAGGTTAGTCTATGTAATCTCTGGCTACAATAACTTTAATTTGAAATTTCAACTTTTGTTATTTTAAATATCAGCAAGTGGGGGAGTTTATTTTTCGCACAAGTTGTGCTTTGTGTTCATTTTAAAAGCTAAGAAAAATGTTATTTAAAACTTTCTTAAAACTTTCTTAACATGGAGCGATAATTCATTCATGTCAAACTAATCGGGTATGAAGGAATTTGAGTTAGTACTACACAATTAAGATACTATGCAGTTACCAACGAAAAACACTGTATTGAGTTAATTCTTAATCCCCATATGCCCCGTATTTCTGATTCTCACAACATTTCAATATCTTTCGTTGCTCTTTTTCTCGTTTTGCAGACAAAATTTATTGCTATTCTTGGCTCAGCTTTCAAATCCATAGCAACAGGTGTTCAACTGATGACAGCAAATGATTCATACATTGAAACTTCTGTCCATTAGCAGACGATATTTTAAGAAAAGCAAGTTGAGATGTCATTCTATCAAGCATCGTTTCGCAAACTTTCCACAATTTGTTAAAATTTTAACCCTAAAACTTCATAGATACACTACGAATAGATTTTAAAATTTACTATTGCTTTTCCTAAGTGTCCATAAATAATCAGTTTTATAATAATATATATTATTTTTATTTAAAAGGTTTATTACTAAACGTTTCAAATTAGAAAAAAAAATGCAAACACAAATTACCTTTGGAATATAATTTTTACAATAAATTGCCATTTTTAAGTAATATAACCATCAAAGCCACCTTATTTTCCCAATATTTATACACAGTCCAGTCACATTAATGTGACCACCACGTACTTTCCATGTCAGAGTTAAATAACCAATCACAGAAGGCAGGTGGCAGCACAGTGCAGTTGAGCGTATATAAAGGGTGTGTGAAGGCTTCGGAAAACATTTCAATCGTTGGCGTAATGCAGAAACGAAGCGATTTATCCGACTTCCAAAAGGGCATGATCATTGGCTTTCGGGCCAAGGGTGGAAGCATTTCCGAAACGGCTGAGTTTGTGAACTGTTCGCGTGCCGCCGTGGTAAAAGTGTACCGTGCATGGCAAAATGGGACTGTCCAAAATCAGCGACGTGGCAAATGTGGTGCACCACGGGCCATAGATGACAGAGGCGAACGACGGTTGCGGAGATGCGTTCGGGCAGATAGACGGGCTACCGTTGAGCAACTGACCACCAAAATGAACCAAGGGGCTACCAAAAGTGTCTCCCAAAGTACTATTCAGCGAACATTGCTGCGTCTGGGCCTCCGAAGCAGACGCCTGGTTCGTGCACCTATGCTGACTGCTGTTCATCGACGGCGAAGGCTAGAATTTGCACGCCAGTACAGCAGCTGGACGTCCACTGAGTGGCGACAGGTTGCGTTTTCGGATGAATCGCGTTTTATGCTCCATCGGACAGATGGACGTTGGCGTATAAGGCGTGAAACCTCTGAAAGGAACCACCCTGCAACCATTGCCGGAACGGTCCAAGCTGGAGGCGGGAGCATTATGGTCTGGGGAATGTTTTCCTGGCATTCTCTAGGTTCACTGATCATTGTGGAAGGCACAATGGATCAATACAAGTACGCATCTGTCCTTGCGGACCATGTTCACCCCTACATGCGCATTGTTTTTCCTCAGGATGATGGCATCTTCCAGCAGGACAATGCGAGGTGCCATACAGCTGCCAGTGTACGTGCGTGGTTCGAAGAGCACCAGGATGAGTTTACCGTCCTCCCCTGGCCAGCAAACTCACCTGACTTAAACCCAATCGAGCATCTGTGAGACCATCTCGATCGAGTTGTTCGCGCCATGGATCCTCAACCGCGTAATCTAGCGCAGCTGGCCACGGCATTAGAGTCGGCATGGCTCAACATCCCAGAGAACACCTTCAGGGTCCTATGTGACTCTCTTCCTGCACGTCTCGCAGCAGTCCGCTCTGCGAAAGGTGGTTATTCTGGCTTTTGACAGATGGTCACATTAATGTGACTGGACTGTGTATTTAGGCAGTTAGATTGGAGATCAGTGCTTCACAAGTTGATGAAAATAACAAACTATTTTTCAGTCATTAAAAATTTGATTCCTAGACTAAAATCTTTAAACCTTTCCTCGAATTTATTAATTTGAATTATCATCTTATCCATCACAGTACAACGCAAGATGTGATTAGATTTTCAATTTACGCATGTCTTCACAACTCCATTACCTACGTTTTATATCCATAATATGTGGGTTTTAAATCTATATTATTACAAATGCTTCATTTCAAGTAAAGTTTGATGCAATATAGTATGAATCAAAATGGTAATGTTTTTATTATTTGGAATTTTTATTCTGAATTTTTCATCCTTAGAATCATTAATCCCTAGAAACACTGGATCGTGTATCTCCGGTGTTCGTTTTAAAGAAAATCCATTAAAAATGGTAAATCAATAAAGCTAATTTACTATAAAAGCTGTATAAGAAATATCTATATTTTAAAATAATATATGATTAAGTTCGTCTGTTGTAAGCAATAGAAAATTATGCCAACAACAACTTCACTTAGTTAAACCTATCGTATTTTTATAGCTAAGAAAATATCTGTAAATTAATTAAAGCTGACTGAAATGTCAGCATTATTTGATATGAAAATGCCTCTTCCATATCAATTATTTCTTGAAATGAATTTTATGTTGACAGCACATGGAATATATAAGAGGCAGAGTATAAAATAATTATATTTCGGTTCTCATTCGTACTGCAAGAATTCTTAAACATTTCTACAAAATTTGTTAGTTGTTAAAAACATTTATAATAATTTTACCCACAAAATCCAAGAGGTGACAGTTTACCATGCGAATTTAATTCACTTATGTCTAATTAAGTTGTCAAAATTTGTTGATGTTCGTTCGTAAAGCTTTTTGATTAGCATGGCGGCTAATAACAAATAGCTAAGACTTTTTCCCCTATTGTAGTTTTTATTCAATACCTGGTGGCTCATCAAACTTCCAGATGACCGGCACTTTGTTTGTCAACCGCTTTAGTTGATAAAAATGATACTACACTGAAATATAAATACATGACTGTATTTATATTTCAGTGTTGATGTTCATCGATCGTTGGTATACAGATTCCCAAGCTCTGTTGACGTTTCCTTTGAAGTTGAAAAGCATAACTGATTGATGAAAAGATACCAGAAAATCAAATTATTAAACGTGGCTGTTGTTTATTTTTGGTTCATTTAAAAGACAGAATTAACTTTGGAATCAGATACTTGAGTGCTATATAAGCGAAATAGCCCAAACTTAATTTAAATTTTCTGGATTGAAATGGGGTATGTTTGAAGCTTTCTGATGGTTAGCAATTTTATAAACCAACATAAACACGTCAACAGTTTGTTTAATCGTTAGCATAGTGACTGAATTAACTAAAATATGAATGCTAGAAAATTAAGTCATTCATATTCTCCTGAAATATCTGTGCGAGGGAGTCAGTGGGCATGTATGCATCTTTGAAATCATAAAGTCAGGTGAATAAGATATGATAAGACATCTGAGATTCTGGAGATAGATTCCGAGTTTTGAGATACGGTTTTATTACTATGCATAGTATTTTGCCTTCTTTATTTACTCGAACATTCTATAAATGATTATTATGAATTTTGCTAGTGCCATTCAATGCGGATAGAGATTTATTTTAAAAGGAATGAATTTAGCAATAAATAACCATGAGTTCCTGGTATATTTCGTTACAGCTTGGAAAAATAAACAGCGCAGTTGTTTGAATTAATCCAGTTGAAAATGTGGTTATGTAGAATATAATATTATCACATTGGGGAGGGGAATGGACAAATGTGGTAGAATGGACAGATGCGGAGAGAATTTTCTTTTTATATTTTGTAGAGAAATTACGTATTTTGATGCTGAGAGACCTGAAAAATAAACAGTGCCCTCGCCGAGACTCGAGCCTCAGACTTCTCGAATACGCGTCGAGTGTGCTGACCATTACACCACGAAGGCATGCTAAGAAGGCGGGAGAAATACCATATATACTTCCCTTTTTAAAGGGTGATTTGGGATTAGGGAATCCAGTCGCCAAATCCTTGTGGTGGAGAATCATTATCCACCACCTTTTTCAGTTCGGGCGCCACTGTAGAGACATTAGGTTTTCTGATACGTGAAAAATGAACAATGCCCTCGCCGGGACGCGAACCTCTCGAGTGGGCGCCGAGTGTGCTGACCATTACACCACGAAGGCATGCTAAGAAAACAAGAGAAATACCTTATAATTTTTAAAAGCAAATCTATTTTTACGAAAGTGATTTATTGAAAGAACATTAAAAAGGATTTGTAGCAATTGAGATTAATTGATAATTTTCTAAAATTGAGATTAAAATTGAGCCAAATCAGGCAGAAATATTTTTCTTTTCATTTTTAGATTAATTGTATGTCTTGGAATATATAAAATTACGCCATATTTACCAGGAACAAATGCAATAGCATAAAGCGCATTTTACATAGTAAATAATATGATAATAACGAAAAACTTCTCAATAAAAATCGAGATTTTGAAAGCTACAATCACATAAATACCCACAAAACCTAAACTTAAATCTAAACTCAACTTACAAACCGTACCTTTACGCCAGAGAACGAGGGCTCCGTTCCCTTGCAATCTAGCAGACTGCCTTACACAGATTAAAGCCTCTGCTTCCGGAAGCTATCTACTTCCCGCTCCACCACAACCGGGGTGGGTGGCAGGTCGGACGGCAATTACTGAGTCCTAAAACAAAAAGATACATGGACAAACAAGGCCAGTGTGCAACAGAGGTTTGAATACATAGTCTGGATTTACAGTTTTTGTTCTGATACATACGTCCTACATTTATCGCAGCTAATTTACAATTAGTCCTATGCGACATACTTCAGCCATTATTACTGATTTCAGACATACAATTTTACACAGTTCTATAAACTTCCTGTGACCAGGCTAACAATGACTGTTTTTCAGAAAAAGAAACTGTCTACATAAGCATACATCTTAGCTATATAATTACAAGACGTTTTTTATTCAGACAATTATATGCAATTTAACATTAGAATCTTAGGGAAACGAAGGAAAACATTAACTTCCTAAATAGCTATACATGATATAGAGATTTAATTGTAAAAACCTCTAAAAGCTTCTTAGCAAGATAGCAGGATTGAGTTACATTTACAACAGACTATAAGCAAAGTTCCTATTAATAATTACTATTAACTTCTTAACCTATCAATACTTGAATACTGTTGTTGCCATTGAACCAAGTGTACCAATTAGTTACAATGAGAACTATACACCACAGTATTTGTGATACTTTAGTACATACTTTAGCCATTCTATTAAATTTATACTCAACTCGGATACTTCAAATACCAAGTAAAAATACATGCAAGAGAGTTCAAGAGACAGTTAATAATGGAATATACAATAAATAGAATACAAATACCCTAACTAGATAGTACATCAACTTCCAAAACCTGCAAATACTTAGATACGGTTATTACAACTACACAATTACTATACATAGCAATAATACTACCTTCTCTTTTAAAATACTAATGCCTACAGGACTATACAACACAGTATTTATGATACTATATTACATACCGTTACCATTCTATTAAATTTATATTCAACATAGATTATTCATGTGCCAACAAGATGCATGCAATAGAATTCAAGAATCATAATCCTGCAAATACTTAGTTACCATTATTATAATTTTTACAAATGCGGTACGTAGCAGTGATACTACCTCCTCTTTTACAATACTAATACATACTAGGCTATACTACACAGTATTTATGATGATATAGTACAAACGATTACCATTCCACTAAGTTTATATTCAGCACAGATAAATATAATACAAAAATCCCTAACTTAGTAGTAACATCAACTTCATTAACCTACAAATACTTAGATGCAGTTATTACAATTATTCAGATGCTGTACAGATCAGTAATACCACTTTCGTTATTATAGTAAAGATGCGTACAAGACTAAACAACTTAGCATTTATAATTCTATAGTGCACATTGTTAGTTTGTTATTAGATTTATGTTCGGCACAGATGCTTCAGGTACCAAGAGGATGCATACATGAGAATTCAATGAACAGCTAATAAAGGATTGAACAGTATATATAATACAAAAATCCGATCTAGTCAGTATCACAAGCCTCATTTAACTACAGACGCTTACATTCAGTTATTGCAAATATTATACATAGTAGTGATATTACCCACATTTTTGAAATGCAGATACATACGAGACTGAATATAAATGATACCATACTTATTGGAACTACAATTCTATTCAGTTGAATTCAACACAGTAGTTTAGTACCCACTTGCATTCAGGATTGTAAAGCTGCCTTGTTATGAGAATGTTGCTGTGGATTAGTATATTTCAGAAATTGCAATGAAGTTCTAGTGCAGATCAAGTGAAAATGGAACGTCCACGTACTTGCCCTTCACTTAATATTTTCATAAGGTATAGAATATAACTGTCCTCTTCGAGGAGACAGTTCATGACAAAGCTTTTAATTTAATACTTGCGGTGTTAATTTTCTTCGCATAATCCAACTTTTCCGAGGAGCTCGCTTATACAATCATTCAGTCCAACACTTCTTTTGTACTGGATCAGCATGAGCTTGTGTAAGTTAGAGGAATACTAATTCTACTCAATGACTGGTTTTCCCTTGAGTTCTACCTCCACTCATGGAAGAGGCATGTTCTTGAAAGAATGTCATTATGTCTTTGAGTTTTTTAAGATCAGAGGATTTCTTGGGGAGGAGCTCCGCCCATTTCGAACGAAATTGTTCTTGTGGTTTCTTTAGATGTAGGCTGGCTGTCATTGCGCAGCTGAAGAGGTAGTGATCAGCACTGCTAGTCTCTCCACATGAGCAAATGTCCGTGTCCGTAAGATTGAATCTATTAAGATAGGACGGAAAAGGGCCGTGTCCTGAGTAGAATTGCGCTAAGTAATTTGCTAGGCCTCACTGAAGCAATGAAACCTTTGGGAAGAAAGTGTGAACCCTTAGTCCTTTGGTTTCTGAAGTCCAGCGTTGCTGCCATACTTCCAGAAGTTCCTTTAGAGTCATCTTTTTATTACAAGCCGTACCGCCCATTCTGGCAAATCGGTAAAACTAAGAAGCAATCAAAGAACCAAATAAACTAATTAACGAAATTAAAATACTAGACAGCTCGCCCTTAACTCTTCCTCTGAGGAAGATTCCCTGACCTCGCCAGCAGGGTCACTTTGACCTTTATTCTGAATAAATTCAACATAACAGCAAATGCAGCAGAAACTCAAGAACTTTCGTCTCGGATAGCGCTTAATATCATTTGACCCGAAGCTACAAGTGAAAAAGAGCTCCGGATTGGACAACGTTACCAACAAAATGCTCAAGAACATGGGAATCCTGATGTTACTCAAGCTAGTCAATATCATCAACGCTATTCTTCGTCTTGGACACTTTCCTACGACCTGGAAGAACGCTGTTATCTCGCCGATTCTCAAGCCTGGGAAAACTCCTTCGGAGCCATCCTCGTACAGGCCAATCAGTCTTCTTTCAAGTGTCAGTAAAGTAGCAGAATTTATTTTGCTAAAAAGAATCTTACATCATGCTGAAGAGCACAAGCTACTAATCCCTGTACAGTATGGTTTCCGGAGGAAACACTCAACGGTTCACCAGCTCTACCGGGTGACTGAGTTCATCTCACAAGGTCTGCAAGACAAACAGGTTACCGGTGCCATATTTCTGGATGTAGCCAAAGCCTTTGACCGAGTCTGGCTTGAGGGCCTCATATACAAGTTCATCACTCTGGGTTTCCCAGAGTACCTCACCACAACCATACATTCCTATTTAAAGGAAAGACACTTCGTCGTTCGTATAAACAAATCACTCTCTAAACCAAGGGTCATCAAGGCAGGAGTCCCACAGGGGTCTCTCCTTGGGCCCATACTCTATAACATATATACGAACGATATCCCACAATCACCACACACCACCCTGGCTCTATATGCCGATGACACGGCAATTCTCTCCAAAAGCGCATCTCATGGCTCAGTCATACAATCACTACAAGACCACATCCATACACTTGAGTCCTGGCTACTCAAATGGAAGATAGCCATTAACGTAGAGAAATCCGAAGCGGTGCTATTCACCAGAAAGAGAATCTACGATGAAGATCTACACATACTTATGAATGGCATACCTATCCCGTGGACTAAGCAGGCCCGTTACCTTGGCGTTGTTTTAGATAAAACTCTCACTTGGTCCCCACACATTACACAGTTATTAGCTAAATTCCGAGATCGTAAACGTACACTATCCCCATTAATTGCTCGGAATAGTGTTCTTTCTACCGATAACAAGATACTCATTTATACAACCCTTTTGCGGCCCATACTCACCTACGCCTGTCCTGTCTGGGGTTACGCCTCTTATACTAACATCCAAAGGATCCAAGTTGTCCAAAATATTATTCTCAGGCAAGCAGTGAATTGCCGATGGTTTATTCGTAATTCGGACATTCACCGCGAGCTTAAAATTCCAGAAATTCACGTCTTAATTGCCAAATTGGCCGAAAAGTTCTTTAAAAATATCCCAAATGTTAGGAATGATACAATACCCATGTTAAGTTATGATTATGAAGCAAATACTAATAGAAAAAGACCATTAGCGGTCTTGAGACACACTACTTAATCTTATATACTTAATGTCTCATATGTCACATACCTCCATAGTTTACTATTTCTCCTTCAAATTTTTAGTTACTTTTCTTTTGACACGTCTTTTTTTTCAGTACTGGCTTTTCTTTTGCGCACTTATCTTCGCCTTCGGGCGGAGCAGCTATGGGCTGTTTCTTCGGTTCTGTATTGCATTCTCCCATGTTTTTTTATTATGCCATAACATCACGATTATCTCAACCCGGTAGAAGATATAGCAATTTTTACAAGTGTTCGAAGATCCAAGGACTCGAAAATCGAAAAATTGTTATCCTGGGATTGCGATAAAACGCGGGAGCCCGTAAATTGCGAAACTTCGTGTTGAGCCTGAACCGAGTAAAATCCTGATTAAGCAAAGTTAAGCTCTACTCGAAACGCGCTTTTATCACTCTGAACATAGCGTTTATTTTGTAATTCATTGGCTTGCTATGAATAAATAGAAACTGCACTGAGAGCACAGAAAATTGATATGCATTTTATACAAATAATGATATTTCCATATATCGAAGACACTAGAAGGTAAATAGATCTTTCACTCTTCGGATACTGAAAGGATTGCGAAACATTATAACAAAGAAGCGAAGCATTATCTTACTGACTGCTTTAAAAAATAAAACAAAACCGTAACAAAAAATTCATTAATTAATTAAAGAATAAAATAAATTAAATTAAAATCAAAGGACCATTTTAATAAAGTTTAGAACGGTAAGATTTACATAGAATCCATTTGCTTTTCTTTTTTCTGTCATTTCATATGATACCATTCATAATCATATGGAAGTACGATAAAATGTCTTTCTATTTTTATAATTATAATAATCACTTTATAAAGCCTCGTCCTTTTAGGGAGCATACACTATAGACTTTAAATGGACTATTAAAGAATCTTCTCCTTGTGAAACAAAACAAAAATCAGAAAAAGGTTGTATAAGACCCTTTTATTCGAACACAACTTAACAGTTACCCAACTTGGGTTTACACAAGCCAGGCTCTTCTGGCTTAACAGACATTCATAATGTTGAACAAATTCAAAATGTGGTAGTTTAGCCTAACGGCTCATAAAATAATTTAATGCGAAGGCAAGGATCTGATTTGTAGAAAACCGGCGAGATAAAGCCAAATGGCTAGAAGCACTCAACACCACTAAATCAAGTCGGTAATAATCACGGCACAACGCGGCCTGGAATAGGCAGACACGTTCTAAAACTAACTCCTGAAATTTTCGCTTAAATAGCACTTCTTTCCACCTAAATCTGAATAAACGCTCGCTGTCTCATTTACATTCTGGTATGAAATGCGTGAGTGAAAAGAGAGTAATAGGAAAGTGCTAACTTAAAATGAACTATTAGTTAAAAATAAATAGATAAATCTCACAACCTTTTAGTTACATACCACCAATATAATTGCGAAATATTTTTATTATTTTCGTACAACATTAAACAAACTTTGGTATTATACAGATCAGTGAGTTTTTGTATACTCGTAATTTTTAATCAAAACTGGCTGAGGCATTTTTTAAAAATATATATTTAATGCAAAATATCATTGATTTACATGAACTCCGTTAACCAAGTTCTGTTATATAAACAAACACTGCACTTAATACCTCTGGGGGCAGCCACTAATTTTTTTTATTAATTTAACTCCACTAATTTTACTGAGGAAAATTAAATAGATTATATGATTAATAAAATGGCTGTTTCAAATTAAACAAAAATCAGGAAATAAAATTATACGACCTCCTCCCCCCCAAAAAAACTCACAGTGTTCAGATTTTATATTACGCCCAAACGGGCGTTTTTTTCATTTGAAGACGCATACATGTTTCGAGAGCATTTGGGCTAACTCCTTTTTGAGCTGAAAATACTTAACAACAGTATATCTTTAGAATTTCCGATAGACAATCTCGGGCACTAAATATAAAAATGTTTTATCCCCTACAGTGTCGCGACTACTCGCTTGAAATCGTTGAGTTTTTAAATCAAAAATTCTTTAAAGTTTTACACAATATGAAACAGACAATAAAACGAATTCCAAATCCAGGCTTCCGGGTGCTCATATTGTGTCGAGGGCTACGTTATTCAAAATTTGATGGCTCTAAGTACCGTTGTTTTTTCACAATGCGAGAAACATACATACGTTCCTGCAGATTCTTTATTATTTAATTTCTTTCAATATAATACAGGGAGATAATATTTAGTGGCAATAATTTGAAAAGTGGTATTGAAAATTTTATAGTGATCAACGCAAAATCTCGTTCCGAGATTAATAGATAGCCCTTCTTGATTAATGCCATTTGGGCTAAAAAAAAATGTAAACACTAAGTTACAAAAAGGATTCTAGCAACACGTTGTTAAATAACATCAAATAACGATATAGTTCGTGAAATTCTGAAATGTTTAAAGCAAAGTGACCGATATTTTACAGATAAAGTGTTATAATAAAGTGAAAACGCATTAAAACAAACCGCTGATTTAAATTTCATATTTTAAAAGCACGCTATATTTTCCACATCATGAGTAAATTAAAAGAAAAAATCTCAAAGAGTTCAGCTTTTAACCCGTCGCTCAAAAGAGTTTGTTAACATTTTCTTTACGCTCTCTCTGAGCTCGCAGTCTACAATCTGTTATTGCACACACTTCTATCAATCTATTTCGTTTTGCCTTTTTAACTTCATTAGATAATTTTCTTCGCGCTTACGCTATATACAATACAACAGCAAATTACAAAAATTTAAAAGGAACATAGCAGCATAGCAAATGCTTAGAATTCTCACTGCAGTGTTCGTGTTGGTATACATTTTCCTATTTATTTCAGTCTTTTCTCCGTTTATCATATCAATGCTAAATTTTCTTAGAAAGATGGCTTGCAAAACTTTTTTTTAATTCTTTGATTATTAACATTTTGTGTGTTAAATTTGCCACTTAAACATCACGTTCTTTGCACTTACATCACATAAAATTCAGTTCAATAATGCAGTCAAAAAACATTTAAAAACAGCATATCTTTAGAATTTCCGATAGACAGTCTTGCCCGCTGAATATACAAATATTTTATTCCGTACAGTGTTGCCACTGCTCGCTTTGAAATCGTTTTAATAAAAAATTCGTTAATGTTTTACAAAATATGAAGTATAAAATTGGACATTCAAAATTCGGTCTTCCAGGTGCCTGTGTTCGGGTACGTTATTCAAAATTTGACGGCTGTATGTATCGTCGTTTTTTCAGAATGAGAGAAACATGCATACTATTATGAAGATTCTTCATTGTTTAATTTCTTTAAATATAATACAGGGAGATAATATTTGGTGGCAACAGTTTGAAAAGTGATACGCCGTTCATAGTGATTCAGCACAAAATGCCGTTTCGAGACTAATATACCATTCTGGACTAATGTCCTTTTCGAACTAAATAAAAAAAAGAAACAACTGTTTTAGGAGATAATCAATCGATAAATATTCTGAGGTAAGATGAGAGGGAATAAAAAGGAAATCTCTGTGTGAAAGCGACGCAACCCGCTCAAGATGAAATATAGTTCCTTTAAATTTCCAACGCGTTTTTTCCCGCATCTTTTTCGTACTAGGATAATGCTCAACTTTCAACTGTCATTTAACCCTGACTCAGGTGGAAACAGCATTTCCTGTCGAGACGGAAGTGACCTTTACATAAAAAGGATCAGCGATTTCTAGAAAGTGGGGAAATCAGTGGGAATGAAAAAGGGGGCTTGGGAGGCATGGCGGACCCTCCATCGGGGTGCTTTAAGTACTTCGCATCACGTGTTCCGGATTTTTTTTTCCTACCTCTAATTTTTATTTTTAATTCAGTTTCGGTTGTCATTGGTGTGTAGTTTCGTTTAAGCTGCGTGTGTACAGAAGATATCAAGAATTCATTTTTTCCAGTGAGGGACCGCGAACAAATTTTTGTTGTGATTCCATAGGGCGATTATTACTCTCTGCTTTTATAACCTGAATAAGGTTAAAATGTAAGGAGGTTCAAATATGGACAGGAATGTCTCAGTTAAACTTATTTATCTGTTGAATACAACGAAATAACCTACACGTTGTTTTTCTGCGTACTCATCTGCACTGTAACTTGTTCTAGCGTCAGCGTCTTAATTCCAAAAGAATTAAATTTTGATTGCATGTTGACCCATTGTTGAACGCAAAAATAACTTGCTCATTAAACCTGAATGTCTTCCCTCTATAAAGTGCTTAATTTATAACGTTTTTTAACTCATGTTTTCCTACCGCCAACACTTATTTCAAGTTCCTTGGCGATTTCCCCAAAGGTGACTTCCAGAGTAACTCGAATAAGCGCATTAGTAGCAATCAACTGGTTTGCAACTGCAAAATTTTTACTTGATACTACTTTACACTGGCTCAAACACTTTTAACAACTTGCGCTCTTGGTAATTGGAGAGAGGGTCAAAACGCTAACCCATTAACGCATCGGGAAGCGTCTCTTTGAATAAGAAGACTAGGTAGAGTCTTGCACAAAAAATTTTACACAGACATGGATCCTAATTTTGTTTATTAACATTCTTTTTCGATACGGTATATTGGAAACAGTCTGGAATATGTAGTGCTACAAGGCATTCCTTACATTCCCCCTTAGTTGCTCCGCATTTTTTTTTTTCCTGTTTCACACGTACTTTGCGCCATTATTACCCCAAACGGGCAATTTACAAAGAAGGGCTTTTAATTTCGTTTTGGTATTTGCGTCGTCCACTATAAAACAGCGCTTCACTTTTAAAATTGATGTTGCCAAATATTAGAGCCCTGCATTATACTTAACTAAATAATAAAGAAACTGCATGAATGTATGTACTTTTCTCTCACTGTCGAAAAACAACTGTACCCAGAGACATCGAATTTTGAACGACGTAGTCTACCACTCGAATATGGGCATCTGGAAGCCGAAATTTGGAATTTGTATTATTATCTATTTCATATTTAGTAAAATTTTAGTGGATTTTTGATTAACAAACTCAGATTATTTCAAAGCGAGCGATGGCAACACTGTACGAAAAATAAATATTTTTATCTCCAGCCCGGGAGACTGTGCATCGGAAATTCTAAAGATACGCTCTTTTTAAACATTTTGTGATATTGCTGTTGAATGGAATTTTATGGTTCAAGTGCGAAGACCATGATATTTAATAAACAAAGGTAATACAAACAAAACGTTAAAAAAACGCCATTTTGGGCTAATATAAAATATAAAATCTCTCAGATTTTTTTTATTTATTTATTCATCTGTTTTAAGTGTTTTGTGGTCGCAGTATTTTCTGGTTCTCATTAGTTTGCTTGCAAGTGATGCGCTGTGTTACAAAAGGACATTTTCCCATAATTCCTAGTAGGCCCACCAGCGGCACAGAGGTAAAGTCCCTCAATCGTGGCAACTCGGTCTAAGGTTCGAATCTCGCGAATGGGCGCTTTCGTAGTTTTCCCGATGTGCAACGTGTATACCAGTCAGTTTATCTTACAAAGCCTCCTCGAAGGCATTCCTCCCTTTAGGCAGATAGCCCTCTAGGATTTGGCATAATCACACAAAACAAACCCATCATTTTGATACATACTTTGCAAAATTCGTTCTACCGCATCTGACCGAATTTGGAAACAAGTACACTCTTAGACAAAAAAATAAAAAAAAAAAACAACACGACGCAGCACGACGCACCGAGAAGATATAAAGCAAATTGGACACAAATTGATATGCATACAGGTTTCGACGAAAAATGCAAAATTTTACATTTTGGCTGCCAATGAATGAAAGATTGTCGCTACAGCGCATCTGATCTGCGCAACTGGCGGGATATTTAAGAGGAAAAATTACGATTGCAGGTATTTCATTCCGTGCACTCTGGTAGACAGTAACTATCCTCGCATACAGGTGCGCGAACGATATGCGCAGATGTAAGAATTTGAGAGAGGTCGTGTAGTTGGGCTCAGAAGCCGGTTGGCCTTATCGGCGAATAGCTCGACATATGAGCAGGAGCGATGCCACTATTAGCCAATGTTGGCAGGAAGGGTGAACCATGGCCGCACAAAGCGTCAAGACGGAAGCGGTAGCCCTAGAGAAACGACAAAATGTGAAGACGGAGAAATCATCAGAGCGGCACTCACAGGCCCAGATGCATCGTTATCATCGACTGTACGTGCAACTAGTGCTTCAGTGACCGCAAGGACCATTCATAGACGGCTCACAGAAAGGGGGCTGAGGTCACGGTGCCCCTTACGCCGACTACCATTGACCTCTGTACAACGTCAAGCCCGTTTGCGGTGGTGTCGGGCTCATTCGCACTGTAATGTCCCTGATTGGAGAAGAATAGTCTTCAGTGATGAGTCCTGCTTTGAACTCAGACCCGATGACCAGCGAAGGCGAGTCTGGTGACGCTCCGGACAGCGGTGTGATACCAACCTGATTGTCTTCCGGCAGACAGGCCGACAACCAGGAGTGATAGTGTGGGGTGCCGTTTCATTTCATAGTAGGACCCCTTTGGTTGTCATCCATCGCAACCTTTACAGCACAGCGGTACGTCGACGAAGTTATAAGGCCCGTTGAGTTGTCCTTCATGTCACGCCACCATGGGCTTACATTTCAGCAAGATAATGCCCGCAACAACACTGCACATGTTTCTACTGCTTGCTAATGCTTGCTAGTACTGCTAGTGCTTGCCGAACATTACCTTGGCCAGCAAGGTCGCCGAATCTCTCTCCTATTGAGCACGTTTGGAGCATTATAGGCAAGGCCCTATAACCAGCTCGGGATGATGACGATCTAACGCTCCAGTTGGACAGAATTCGGCACGATATCCCTCAGGAGGACATTCGCAACCTCTATCGATCGATGCCAAGCCGAATAACTGCTTGCATAAGGGCAAGAGGTGGACAAACGCGTTATTGACTTTTTCACTTTGTGAAACTCTATCACTTCAATAAATCATCCAATTTTTCTCAAACTGTAATCATTTGTTTTTCTGTACATGCACATCACTTCTACGGATTTTCGTCCCATTCGGATAACTGCTTCTTGGTGCATCTTTTTTTTTTTTTTCGTCTAAGAGTGTATTTTTAACTTTTTGCCGTAATTATTTTTTTACAAAATTAATCGTTAATACAAAATATAGCTACATCAATTAAATAAAAAAAATACATTTTAACATATTTTTTTCATTAATGAAAAGAAGATAAGTTATTATCTTGTGGATTTATTCTACTTATGCTACTATTATATTCCAAAACGATATTAAGCCTATCGACGTGCGTAACAAGTTGTAGGCGGCTCGAAAACAAAACCATCTCCACATAGAGTAACGCTTCTTTCCACATACTGCTGGCGGATTTGAAACAAAAATATATCCACGTGCGTGGTACGTCTCTCCAACGCAAATGGTTAAAATTCTTGCACGTTCTAAATAAACGTTCTAGATTAAGATTTATCCTCGCTTCCAAACTATCTTTAAGTCTGGTATAAATATGAGACCTGATTTTTAGTCAAAAATCTAAATGGGAATTCATTACGCAACTCTGTTTTGAATATCCTGTTCCAGCATGTTGATTAAAATTAACAAGTTTGATGGAAAGAAAACTTAGAGCTATTTTTGATAAAATCAAACATGTATGTCATGGTCAATGAGTCACCATTACGTTGAACTTTTCCAAGAATGCAGCGCTAAAATTCCCGTTTACATTTGAACGCTCCTCGTGCGCTTCCCATTTTTAGGCGGTTTCACCTGTTTGTGTTTTCATTTGCCTCGGCTATTTCTGCCCACTTTCGTGTAGTTAAAATTTTGCACACGTGCATATCGGTGTGATAAGTTCTTTTTTCATAACAATGTTATGAAAATACGATGTAGGATTTTTAAAATTTAATGCTAAAGAATATTTTTACGAATTTTTCTCTTATATCTTTCCATAAGGATCAAACCAATCAGGAAAGGTTATTTATTTTTGCACGTGCGGATGAATGAAGTAGGTTTGGAACCTCCAGTCTTAGGTATCGTTACATTTTTGTTCATATAAAACTTAAAATAACAATGTGCAGTACCCATTAAAGCATTGTATCGGGGCACTAACAAAATTTAAGGAACAATAGAACTGATAGCACAGAAGTGTCATAAATTGTAATAAGAACCATCGTATTCATTCCTTCTAAATTTCTATTTGAAAAGCTTAATTTTAAATCCTGATTTAAAAATTTTTATAATTTTATATTTACTCGCATACACTCAAGAATATTGTGATAACCAAAAAAAATTCTTTTTACTTCCAGTGCATTTAATTAAAAATCATACTGAAAAGTTCTTTTTCTTTATTTCATTTTATTAGCCGAAAGGAGAATTAGCTCAGAAGGGCTATTAATTTCGTTTTGGCATTTTGCGTCGATTCACTGTAAATGTCCGTATTGCTCTTCAGACTGTTGCCACCAAATATTATCGCCCTGTGTTATATTTAAAGAAATTAAATAATGAAGAATCTCCAGAAATGCATGTATGTTTCTGGCATTGTGATAAAAGAACGTTACCTAGAGCCGCCAAATTTTTACTTTCTTGTACGAAGTAAAAAAGAAGTATTGTAATAGCAAAAAATTTCGGGTATCATATTTCAATAAAATATCTATTTTGACAGCCATCGAATACAATTTAACTGCGTTTTTGAGTGACATTTGTGCGTAAGAACAGAATAAAGGATTCTTTTCCACCCGAAAATTTATAAAACTGATTTAAAATGGATTCTGAGAAGATTTTTTCTTGACGTCTGTGCGTACGTATGTATGTATGTATCTCGCATAACTCAAAAACGAGTAGCCTCATAAGGTTGAAATTTTGTATATAGGATTGCTATAACATGCAGATGTGCACCTCCTATTTTGTTTCCAATCGGCCTCACCAAAAGTATATAAATTTATGTATATTCTGTTATTCGGCTTAGTGAGCTCAGTTTTTAATTTTATATGTCGGTAAATTGTGCATTTTTTGCTTTAAAAATGATTGAATTATGTTTTCTTATCTTCTGGTTAAGGTTTTTATGCCTTTAGTAAATTTGCATGCAAAATTTGTAGAATTATCAAGAATTTAAAAGTTTTTTAAGTGCAGCTAAGCCTAATTATTATCACTGCAGAGGATCTATTTGTTTACATTTGAAACTTAGCAGAATAGTGGCTTTGTTGCCAATCTAGAAAAACTAAGCTTGGCAACAACAAAGATAACGTCTTCTTTTGTTATTGCGAATTAAATCATGCTTAAGCTATTCTGGAATTTATTCGAGGAAATAAATGTTTAAGATTTGCTTCGTAATTTTTAATAGATATTTTTAGTTTTTATGTGATTTCGCCTTGTTTCGAAGTCAGAACTGAATTGATTAAATGAGAAATACTGAATCGTCTGTGAAAAACTGTTTCTTTTTTTCTTTTCTTTTCTTTTTTTTTTTTGTTTTTTTGCTTAATTTCTTTTACACATCATTTCAGATTTATTATAGTATTTGAATAGAACATGTGGCAACGGTTAGGTAATTCTTCAGATGATATACATAATTTTTGTGCGTTCTGAATTATAAAATGAATGAGATGTAACGCTGTTAAGTGAACCTAGCCGCAGAGTGTCGCTATGGTAAACAAATATAATGAATTTTTAAAGAGTTATTTAAAAATTATTCTATTTATTCTATTGTGGTTCATGCTATCGGGGAAGTAAATTTAATCCAATAAAATAATTTTAAATGAAATGTAAAATGTGTATAATTTAATATTCCGTACAAGGAAGTCATGTGGTGTACACAACGGATTTTTAAAATAGTAATCCCCCTCCGAATATGGGCATCTGAAAGCCCAAATTTGGAATTTATTTTATTATCTATTTATA
>KK122592.1:0-31535 GCA_000611955.2 Stegodyphus mimosarum | reverse complement strand
AAAAAAAAATTATCTTCAGCGCATGAGACTGTGTGTCGGAAATTCTAAAGATATGCTCGTTCTAAAATTATTTTGCGATATTGCTGTTGAATTGAATTTTATGGTTTAAGTGCGAAGAATATGGTATTTAATAAATAAAGGTAGCACAGAAAACGTTAAAAAACACCTCTTTGGGCGTAATGTAAAATCTGAAAGCTTGCAGATTTTTAAAAAATTTTTTGTTTTATTATTTTATTATTACTTCCTTGTACGAAGTAAAAAGAAGTTTTGTAATCGCGAAATATTTCGGGTATCGGGTACTTTAACGAAAATATCTATTTTGACCGCTATCGAATGCAATTTAAAAATGTTTTTTAGTGATATCCGTACGTAATGACAGAAAAAAAAAAGGATTATTTCCCCCGAAAAAATTATAAAACTGATTTAAAATGAATATGTATATATATATCCACTCTGTTACTCGGTTCAGTGAGCTCAGTTTTTACTTTTATATGTTAGTAAATTGTGCATTTAAAAGTCCTTACTCCGCCTTTATTTTCGCAGTTGTTAGTCGTAATCACATCTTCCATTTGCAGAAGCGTTTTTAATGACGAAATTGACCGGGATATTTAATTTCAAAATTTGCAGATTTTCAACTTGCCTTGAATTGGGATTAGTTAATTAAGGTAGAATAATTCGAAGAAACAAGTTTAAATGAAGTGCAGCAAAAATACAGATATATTTAAAGGACGAAAATTAGCAGTGTCATATTTAAAAAAAAAGTTTAATAAATTTCAGACAAATAACGAAATTTAACTTTAAATGCTATCCCTCGGTTTCTATACTTATATTTATGAAATTGTTTTACTTCTTATGAAAAAAAAATAAAATTACAAGAAGACTCCCCTAGGACGAAAATTAACTGGAATATTTTATTTCAGAATTTGCAGTTTTTGATGTCATTTTCAACTCCCCTTGAGAGATCTGTTAATTAAGTTAGAATAATTCGAGGAAACTAGTTTAAATGAAGGACAGCAAAAATACAGAAGTGTTTAAACGACGAAAATATTCATGTTTTGGCAATATAAAATTTAAAACAAAATTTATGTTAGGCAAATAACAATATCTAACTTTAAATGTGGTCTCTCGGCTTCTATACATATATTTAAGAAAGTTTTATACACTACTCTATAATGAAAAAATAAAAAGTACAGGAAATTTGACTACCGTACAACAAAAATTATCAGGATATGTATAATTTCAAAATTTGCAATTTTTGATGTCATTTTCAGCTTGCTTGCCTTAACGAATCAGCTTATTAAGTTAGAATAGTTCTTGGCAATACGTTTAAATGAAGGGCAGCAAAAAACGTGTATAATGTACTAGTCCGTACAAAGAAGTCTTGTGGTGTCGAAATCAGATTTTTTAATAATCATTTGATTTTATGTTCCATATATCAAAACATAAAGAAAAAGATGCATATTAATGTAATACAAAAGAGATAAGGAATAAGACTCTATCAGAGTTCACTTCTTGCTAGCTTCAGCAACCGAACACAAAAGAACTTGCAATAAAAGAAACATAAAGAAAAAGATGCATATTAATGTGCTACAAAAGAGATAAGGAATAAGGCTCTATCAGAGTTCACTTCTTGCTAGCTGCAGTAACCGAACATAAAAGAACTTGCATTAAAACTTGCATGAAACGGAATATTGTAACATTTTAGATAACAAAATACGAACAAAAAAAATATTGAATGTATAAGGTATAGTGTATCACTATTAAACATTTTGCCATAACTTAGTGAATTTAGATGCTGAATAAAATGGAAGAAAAATTCACATTCTCTTTTCATTCCATGATATATAATTTATAATACGCAGATTATATAGCAAATAAAATTGTGTTATGTTAAATGAATGGCTTATCTTTTACTAAAACAGAAAATAAAACGATAAAAGATAACGAAAGTAAATAATTTATTTAAACAACTCTTTTTATTTCCCTTCATTTATCACGTCTCCAGCATCGGAATAACCTAATATCTTTACAAGCTTTTTGAGTTAACTTTTAGATGTTGTTCTTTTCAGTGATCCTTCTTTTCTGCGCCGCGGAGTTCTTAATGTTCTTCAACTTCTACATATTAACAAGTCTTTTTGTTTTTAGCGTATAAAAGTTCTGTACAGATGGTATTAAAATATCTGCGAGAGAAATTTCGTATACTAGATTTTCTGAAAAATCCGAGCAACACTGATGAAAAATGTTTTGTGAATTATAAAATAGGGCATTATAAATTAAAAAGAATAGGGATTGAGCTAGCTTTTCTTCAATTATTTATACTGCAGCTAAACACTATAATTTAGCTCTAGTAATGGGTAAGTGTAAGGCCGTGCCACATTAATACGATTCTCGCTTTGGTTTTATGTAATCTTGATCTTGAGCAAGCCAGTTTAGTTTTTGCAAAGAAATCAATCGTTAGTTTTCTGCTTTTGTCTTGCATTCTGAAAACCGTAGTAAAATCGATCCTGCCTTCTACAGAGCAGTAAGCAGCGAAGTATTTTCAAGGCTGCAGGAGTGTTTATACTGGTGTATATACTCAAAACACTAAAAGACTGACAAAATGGCGCGATAAAAGACATCGTAGAATGGCGCGATACCATTTAGATTCATACTGAAATGGATTTATGAGGTCCTGAGCTCGAAAACAAAATCTGAAGGCTTTCAGATTTTATATTATTCTCAAAGGGTATTTTTTAACTATTTGTCTGTTACCTTTATTTATTAAATATCATGTTCTTCGCACTTAAACCATAAAATCAGTTCAACAGCAATATCACAAAATATTTAAAAAGAGCATATCTTCAGAATCTAACTAAATAAACAGCTATCTGTTCTTTCAAACTTCAACCAAAAATGATTGCCGCACGTTTGGCGCTATCTCCGCTAGCTTTTACGATACTGAATTTACGCACGTTTGTCGGTCGACATAATTCAAATAGCAATCTGAAATTACTTACAATCTGACTATAATCTAATTGTCTAAAGCATTTATCATTAAACTTCGAAAAAATTCTAAGAAATTAAAATTTATAAAAATTATAATTTTAAAATTCCACTTTAATCTTTATATACTGTTTCTAAATTAACACTTAAAATAATTAAGCTGAACTATTGCGAGTAGCCATCTGGTTTAAGAATTAATCTCACAGACTTCAAAATATAGACAATAACATCATACGTTTAAAGCAAGCTGTTAAAAATAGCAATGCGAAGTTGTTAGTGCGTAGTAGTTGTTAGTGCGAAATTGTTAGTGCATAGTATGTGAAATAGAGTTACTCTGTTATTATGTCAATACCAGTAAACCCTCATTCTCTTAACAAATCCACTAAAACTTTAATTAAAATGATCAACCAAAGTGTCTGCATCCTGTTTAACGTTCAACCTACGTTTTCATTCATGATAGATCTCGAATAATTTTTCTGATGCTACCGTCTTTTTCTGAAAATAAGACATCCTCCGAAAATAAGCCCTATCGTGACTTTCGGAACTTTTTGTAAAATAAGACATCCCCCGAAAATAAACCCTATCGTGATTTTCGGAACTTTTTGTAAAATAAGACATCTAAAAATAATCTTTAGTTAAAATAATGTGACAAAAAGAATTTGTTAAAAAATGCTGTTGATTTATTAAGTATAAGTAATAATATGTTTAGCTTTTATAATACTCGTATTTCAGAGAAATGTTTGAAACAAAATATTCCGAGAAATTAATTGTTTACTTCTACAGTTCGTTTCAAATTAATTCTTGGAATTTATCTTAAAAATACAACATAAGGCAGCAGTCTACATTGAGCGACAGTGCAGGTATACAACGTTCATTCATTTCAGTCTTGTAAGTCTGATTATTTCCTCATACGTAATTTTATTTAAAAATAAAGTGAATAATTTTTAACCCCAGTTAAAATGAGTACAAAACGAAAGAGCTATTCCGTCGAGTACAAAAAGGGAATCGTGGAAGACTCCAGGGGTGTAAATCTTGTAGCATTCTGTAAAGAGAAGATGCTGGATCTCCGTATGGTTCGTAAATGGCGTGCAGACTACGATTACCTGTGTCAACTGGTGGACCAAGGAAATGAGAAAAAACGCAGAGTTGGATCAGGTCGGCAGCCGTTATTTTCTGAGTTGGAAGATTGCATCTGGGAATGGATTGCAGGCAGGAGAGCAATGGCTTTGGTTGTGCGCAGGGCTGATATTCAAAAATTTGCCCTTGAAACAGCAACTGAATTTGATATATCCACAGAAGAATTTAAAGCATCGTCACACTGGTTGGACAACTTCCTTAAACGATATGAACTGTCTCTAAGGAGATCAACAACATTGTTTAAGCTGGAAGACAATGAAGTTGTTAAGCGTGCACTTGCGTTTAAGCTTTTTGTTGATGGCATCGATTTTTCGAAATACCAACTCTCCAACAGGATTGCTATGGATGAGACCGCGGTATTCCTAGGCCAAAGAGCTCAAACGACAGTTCACCACAAGGCTTCTTCATCAATTTACGTTCCTTCTACCGGTTACGATAGTGCACGTGTTACCTGTATTTTGGCGATTCGTCTAGATGGCAAGAAAGTATCGTCATTTTTAATCACTGAAGGTAAAAAAGACCAGATTCAACGTCTTTCAGGAATTTATGTCATTGAAAGTGAAAAAGCCTGGTGCACCCAAGCAGTTATAAGAAAGTGGGTTGATTTTATGCTGCCACCACTGTTGAGGGGTCAGAACAGAAGTTTACTAGTTTGGGATTCAGCTAGTAATCACCGCGCTAAAGACATGAAAAACTTTCTTGCTGAGAGGAAGTTTGATCAAATAATGATTCCGGCAGGAATGACTGGTTACCTCCAGACACTTGACATTGCAATAAACAAGCCATTCAAGGATCATTTGCGGATGGAAATCAATGAATATATTAAAAACAGAATGGTGAGAAATCATCGAGGTAATTTTGTAAAACCAGGCTTACAAGAAGTTGTGAATTGGGTAAAAAATTCATGGGACAAAATAACTGATAGTGATGTTTCCAATGCACTACGAACAGGCTACTTAGACAAGAAGTATTCATTTAACGATAGCTATATCGCAAGACATGAGAGATTCGGACCAATGATTCAACAGGAAATGGATTTGGAAGAAAATCAGAATATAATTCAGAATTTTATTTATGACGATGTTTCAGAAGAAGATGACATGACTGTAATTGAATAAATTTAAATTTCTGTATTCTGTGTAAAATAAATATTAAATAAAAATATATAAATATACTTTTATTTTTGCCCTCCCCCGAAAATAAGCCATAGCACGTATTTTGGACCAAAAAGTAAGACAGTGTCTTATTTTAGGAAAAAGACGGTATAATATTGATGCTAACCCATCCATCGCGCAGAGACAATTTTTTTGACTGCTCAATGATCTCCACTAAACTGCTTTTGATTGCTCTCATTTTCAAAAACATTACTTGTGAAGGTAAACATTGATCGTCTGAATGCATCTGTAGTGGTTTAAAATCGAAATATCAATTTATTTGCATTTTCTTACATGCATATGAGTATTCAAACAAATCTTTTTTTTAACCGCACCTTTTTTTTTCCACATCTTCTGATGATCTTAATAGTAATTGCAGTTGGAGTCTTAAGAGGAACTGTAGATGAGCAGAAAATCATCATTATTTTTGTGACGATTTTCTTTCGCAACAAGGGGAGAAAAACAACAAGAAAATTAATAATTGCGGATATTGCTTTTAAATCCATCGTAGAATTAATTAATCAATGAACAGTTATAATTTAGAAACTAAATTAAATAACTTATGCTACAACGAAGGCAATGTTCCAGGCAATGTGAGGCAGTTTTCTAGACCATAAAAGAATTTCAATGACTTAAAAACTCACTAGCTCACTAAGCACAGAAGATGATAAATGCACGACGTAAAAACGAAATATGTCGTAAAACGGCGGGCGGGGGAAGGAAGACTAAGTTAGAGACCAGCGTTTCTTAACCGAGGTTCCTCGAAATTCTTATATTCCGCGGATATTCGCTAGAGCTTTCATAAGCAATAATGAAGAATTGGCTTACCATATGTAAATTATGACTAATCATAGGTAAATTTACGTATGGATCCGTGAAATATGACTATTGTTTCAAGGGTTTTTTAGAGGTAAAAAGGTTGAGGAACACTATATACATAGAACAGATCAATTATTCTTCAAACTATATTCTGCGGAACTCTGGGATTCCATGCAATTCCTCTAGGGGTACCGCAAAATTAAAATTTGAAAAATATTTTGAATGCTATGAATACCGTAAAACTAATTATCTAAAACATCAACGAACTTTTTTTTCATTTCTATTGTTATTGTGTAAGGTTTTAGTTAAACTAACAAAGTTTTATTTTAATTTAAATCTTTCTATCTCTTCTGTTTCAACTTCCCGTCAGAAGATGCCCGCGTTTTCAGCTTATGCTAATTTGAAGTACAGCCAAGTACTATTTAAACCAGAGGTAGAAACCTCTCAGAGTGAGAGAGCTTTTAGTCTCAGATCACGGTCATTCTGTTCGACGTTCGCCTGACCAGCTAGCAGCTAAAATTATAAGCCATAGTGCTTACTACGTGATTGCATATTGAAATAAATTGAAGTGCGCTAGTATTAGTATTTCTTGCTACGCACCATTTAGTTAGAGGCCAACTCCGCGATTTGCTCTGCGAGCAAAGTTTAATTAAATTTCTATTTAGGTTTAGTATAAATTTATTTGATTGTTAAGTTAGGCCCAAGTGTGGTCTTTTACTTTCTGTATCTCTCCCGAGTTGTTAAGTGTGTAAATAATAGTGATTTAATAAAAGAGGATTTTTTAAAATCCCTTTCAAGTGCAGTTATTCTCCAGCACAGTATCTACATCAGAACAAAGCTCATTTCAGCTCCCTGTTCCAGATCAGGACTTTAGGTTAAGGAGTTACTTCAAAATGTTCGCTAAAGCTATGCACAGAACACTCAGTCCTGACAATTGTTATCTAAAAATATTTCAAAGCACATAAGTTTTCATAAGTAAAACTGCAATGAAATGGCTGCTCACTTGTCTTCATAATAATCGTCTTCATAATGCTTTTATTTATTTTAACTGGTTTTGCAGTGTTGAAAGGAAACGGATGTCAAAAAGTTAATTTCGCTGATTTACTTAATCAGAATGAAGTCTTATATTGCGGCAAAGATGTACCCGTGATCTAAAGTAGCAAGACAAAAACTGTGATAAGCGTTCTTCATTTTGAAGTTTATTGAATAATTTTTTTTAACAATACAATAAAGTGTGTGTGTTTCTTTCTTGTTGTTTCAAGTTTCTTCTTTCCGGACGATCCATCAATGACAATATAAAGCTAGCTATCTGTCTAGAAAGAAATTGCCATTAAATCCAAGTTTTGTAGGTTGATGACTTCATTATCTTTTCCTCAATCTGTCTTGTTCTGTCTTAATTAACGATAAATAAAGTCATGGTCGTATCATAATGAGCATAACAGTGAGCTCTCTGTCCAAGTTGTTAACAACAAGCCTCTTCGGATTACAAGCAAAATAATAACAAGATTTAGTTATCATTTTTTCCCTGAATGTAGCAGATAATTAGGAGAATCTTATTGTGAAATGTACAAAGAAGTAAATCACAGTTGGCTTTTATAATTTCAAGTAGAAAAGAAGAGTGTTTCAGTAATGGTTATTTTCCATGTTGACATTTTTACTATGCAGTATTTTATTGATCGAAGTTTTATGGAAGAATTTTTTGCAGCTCTTGTTAATCTTTTATATACATATCTTACAAATTGAATCTCTTTGTTATTGATTAAGAAATTAAGTCTTTTAAAAGCAACAGACACAATTCTTAAGATTATTATTATTATTATTATTTACTTTTTAATCTAACTGGTTTAAATAAAAACGCATTTAATTCGTGTTGTATTTAATTACAAACTTTTAATATTTTAATATAATTACGTTACATATTTTCCCTTTTTTAAATATACAGAATATACTACAAGGCTTCCGTGTCAATCTAAATGTATATATATCTAGTATCCTATAAAATGTTTCGCTATTCCACCTGGACTAACGCTATTGATAATCTCTACTACTGAACCATGTTAAACTTTAGAAGAGCTTTTTTGGGGCGACCATTAAAATCTGTACCCTTCCAGATTTTTACTTTCTTCCAAGCATGCTCTTAAAGAGAGAGAGAGAGGGAGAAAAAAGAAGAAAAGAAAGAAAAAACAAATCTGAAAGCTGTCGGATTTTCTATTAAGTCGAAACGGGCTTTTCTTTTTTAATTTACAGACACAAACACATTTCGAGAACATTTCGGCTAACGCCACATTGGGCTGAAAACATTCAAAAACAGCATATCTTTAGAAATTCCGATAGATAGTCCCGCGCGCTGGAGACAAACATGCGATATTCCTTACGTTGTTGCCATTAATCGCTTTGGAACTGTTGACATTTTTAATCGAAAATTCGTTAAAATTTTACAAAATATGAAAGAGATAATAAAACAAATTCCAAATACCAAATTCGGGCTCCCAGGTGCCCATGTTTAGGCGGAAGACTATGTTATTAAAAATTTGATGACTCTAGATACCGTTGTTTTTGCACAGTGCAAGAGACATACATACATTCACGTAGATTCTTCGTTATTTACTTTCTCGAAGTATAATACGTGGCGATAATATTTTGTGGCAACAATCTGAAAAGTGATTCGACGCAAAATGCTGTTTGGAGACTCTGTCCTTGTTGGCTAACGCCGATTTGGGCTTAAAAAAAATGTAGCGCATTTGTTTTCTACGTTACGCGGACCGCAACGTAATATAAAATATTTCTTCTTCAATAATATTAAAAAAAAGTAAATCATAATACATTCAAACAAAAGAATTTAACCATATGAGATTATTTAAACAAAAGAATGTGATTTTTGACTCTGGGACAAACCTTTTACTATTTTTGACAGATTAGGATCATAATTGCTGCATACTGTTTTTACTACATTATTAAGACGAATTTCAGTAAGTCGATTTCTATGCAATCTCTTCGCATTTTTCATTATAGGATAAACATAAAAATATACTTACAAAGAGAGTATATTGATGCGGAACTCCTGAACAAACCTTGTGCTGTCTTGTATTTTTAAAAGCTTTTATTATTTCACTCATATGATTTGTAGCTACGGTTAAAAATTTGTGATCGAATTTTAAATTATTTTAAAGTTAAGTTATCGAGTTTATATTTTGTACACACAACGCTTGTGGATAACATGCGGTGAAGCGATTTTTTCACAATTTCAGTTAGATTTTTTATAAATTTAATGTTAAACTATTCATCGTACATATCTTCGTTTAACGAACAAACTAAAGTTTTCTGAATTTTGCTGTTCGTACCATGGGATAAAGCGAGATAAATTCTTTTAGATGAAGATATGAAATTCTTAACATGGCTCCTGAGTTTTTGACGAGTTTTCGAAAATCGCTTGATTTTTTTTCTCCATTTGAGGCAAAAGAACGATTTCATTACTGTAAAATGATTATCAAACTGAATAATTTGATTGACAACCTGTCATTGAGACTAACAAGACGAATATATTATAAGGAAAAAAAGTTTTTATAAAATGAGCTTTTATTTAAAATTGATAAACTGATTAATAAAGATAGAAAAATAATTTATCATGCAGTTTAATGGGAATAAGAGATTAAATAATTCTCTTTACAAAATTTATCTACACTCTTATATCACGAACAATAGAAACGTGGGCTCTCAAACAAAAAATTCGAAGAGCATTGCCAGAAGCATAAACCATTATCTTCAAAATTTTATCAAGGAGACCCTATTATTTTATTATTCACGACAAAAATTTTAGATAAATTTTTAAAGAAAATTATTTAATATCTTGCCCGATAAATTATTTTTCTCCTTTTTAATTCCTTAATTATCTTAAGTTTTAAATAAAAGCTCATTTTACAGAAATTTTTTGCCTTATTTTACTTAGGCACTAACTTCCAAAATGCAACATACTGCTCTTTCTCTCTCTCTTTTCTTTAAAAACAGCCTCAAGATTCATATCGATTATGCAACGCTTTTTGATGAATTCATCAAAAAAGGTTGCATAATAGCATCCCAGTGTAGCTAGTTTGGGAATAACTGCTGTTTCTACAGAGGCCGTTCGCACATTTTTTAGACGGACTTCATTGTAGCTACAGAAATATTTTACTTAAAATTTTTGTATTTAAAATGTCATATTTGATAAACCTTATTCTTCACTATCGTTCTTCGGCGTAATTTCCTAGAAAATAAAGCCTTTTGTAGTACGGAAGAAGTATTTTATCCTAATCGTCTTCAACAGTTTTGCGAAGAGGTTTGCCAAGCAAAGACAGCTTTGCAAAGAGGGTTGTAGGTCGATGTTTGGACAATTCGCTTTTGTAAAGACCAAAATCGCAGCAATTCATGTTTGATACATCAGGAAATTTAGTTAGGACATGAACGAATATTATGGCCTTGATACTCGTTTCTTGTTCAATTTTTTTCAGGATATTAACAATGGATTTTGACATGTGGCTGCTTGCTTTCTACTGGCACTGTTCTACTGACCGATGGCACTGTGGGTAAAGAGAATGTATTTAATACTTGAGAATTGGATATAAAATATATTCCTGATAATACATAGAGTTGATCTTAACACTTTCGTCCACTCTTTTTATTTTTCATTTGCCATTATGAAAAATCACCAACAATCATAAATCCCTTTGAAAAACTTTTAGATTCTTTGAAACATGTTTTAAGGCATTTTTCTTCTCTTTGATGGTAATAAATTGATGTCAGTTTATTATAATCAAATATCCTCTTTTTATTGATGTCATTTATATACGCCCAAGATTCATCTATTGTGACAACATTTTTCCGTTTTTGTCCGGATAAATATTTGTCATGAAGAATTCTGCGGCATGTTCTGCGTTCGGCGATATGCCGTGGAGAAAGACAATCCACATTACGTTTTTTTCTTGCCTTTTTGTGATCGGAATGAGTATTAATCATTTTGTTTACAGTTGACACTGAGCATTTTAATTATTTTGCAAGTGTTATTTGACTTAACGGATTTTCTTTTAACATTAAAGATCTTACCTTTACAACATTCGAAACATTTCGTTTTTCCTTTGATATGTATTTGGAACAATTTTTCCATCTGAAGCCAAACTTTGACTTTTGTACCTTTCTTGTTGACAATATTACCTAGCTTAGCTTTAAATATCAAAAAACCACGGCTATAAAAGAGTTATAATAACTAGATACGAATAAGGTTCTTCGAAAAGAGCACAAATATAGCGTTCCATTCAATGTTTTTTTTAAAAGCCTTGTTCTGCATGAAAACAAAACTGGCAAATAGCAAACGATAATTTATACTTTCAGAAATATAGCAGCACTTAAAATATTTTTCAAGCTGACGACTTTTTTATAGCAAATCAAAATCTTCTAAAAAATGTGCGAACAGCCTCTGTATATTACAGGGATTTTTCTATAGGGAAACAGACAATATTTAGAATTTCTGTAATCTTGAAATCTGCTCTTAGATTTACCGAATAATTATGATTAGAAAATTGTGCAGCATTTGCTTTTGTACTTTCTTGTAATAAACAGTTCCTCTTCAAAAGCAAATACTTTGTTTTGACATTTAAGAAACTATTTTATTTTCATCCTGCAAACCATAACTGAAATTGTCAAGTTTTCTGTGATATTGCACAGAAAAGTTGAAATACATCACTATCCATCAATTTTTAAAATGCACTTAATTGTTTTCTTGTAAGAATGAAATAGTACTTCATGTAAAAAAAAAGAAATTCTGACCCAAAACATTCCCTTTGTTTAAGTATCACACAGTGGATGCAAAAGAAAGTCGTTATAATTACTATCAATTTCTTTCAATAACTTTTTTTAATGAATACGAATAAAAGTTTGTAAGGTTTTTTATACGTTTTCTAACAGTTATTTTAAGTTTTGTATCTTTCCTATCCTATTCTAATTTCAGCTTACAATTTCCTGCCAGAATGTGAATTCAGAAACGCAGAGAATGCAAATGAGAATGAGTACTATTTAAGTCGTCACTTAACCGACTTCGAGAGAGAGAGTCTGATTTCCTGTCTAGCGCGCGTTTGCCTTCTGGCCAAATCTCTCTTAGCTGTTACTACGCTCGGCCATATCTAGGCCCTTGCTAGGCTTCGCCGATTCAATTAATACTTAGGTGCCAACTAATTAGATTCTGATAGCTTCGGCTATATTATTTAAGAGCTTTAGTTAAGCTAGTTTTAGTTCAAATTATTAGTATTTAAGTTCAAGCCCGAGTGGTGGCTTGTAAAGTTCTAAGCCGGAACTGATTGTAAATATATTGAATAATAAAGTGTTTTAAACCCCTCTCAAGTCTTAAGTATTCTGTTCACACTATTAAGCGATTATTCGCTTGTCAAGTGTTCGTGGGGTTCCGAGTCAGAACTATAGATATAAAGAGTTAAACCCTGCAAGTTGAACGTAAATATTTATTTAACTAATGACGGTAAAAATTTAAAATAAATATTTAGTTGAAGGGAAAAAATTCAGTATATTTATTAAAGTTTTCATCATGGTGCCTAATTGAAACACAGAATTAAGTTTTCATGGTGAATGGTACAGTAAATGATAAGAAATTTACTAAAGTATATTTTGGTTTTAGTAAAAAAATAAATTCGTTTTCAGATCCCGTCAATGAAAAACATTCATATGGGCACTTACTTATTTATTTCTTTATAACAATATAATTCTTTTCTAAAAATGTACTTATATCGAGCTAATTTTCGTCTCTGGTTGGATTTATCCTAGGAAGAAATTTAAAAGAAATCGTCATGAATTAAATTAGATTCGCTACAATATCTCAGCAAAACGGAACATTGCGAAATAGCCGAAAAGTCGGCCAAAATAACAAATATACAGCTCTTAAAGTCTTCGTGACATAGCAGAAATATGTTTTGCAATATTTTGAATCTGAATGCGCATCATGCGCTGGACCAGATCTCTGGAATGTCACGTTTAATTCTATTTTGAATACGCACTGGCTGCCGCATACAAAGACAGTAGCCTTCGCGGATGATGCCACCTTCATCGTTCGAGGTCATAGCAGGGATGAATTGGAGAAAACTGCAACGAGGTTATCTCGCTCTTTGACAACCTTTGCGCTGAAAAGCACCTTAAAATATCGCAGGATAAATCTAAATACATAATATTTCACAAGCCTAAACAAACTATCATAAGGAACCCGTGCATCAAGCTGAGAGGAGTGACGGTCAAGAGGGTCAAGGAATTAAAACTCCTCGGCCTCATCTTGGATGAAAACTTCACTTGGATTCCGCATCTGCAAGCTCAAAGGGTGAAGGCCACCAGCATTGCGAATAAAATTAAAAATATGCAGGGCAAAGATTGGGGAATACGACCCCACATCCTCAAGACAATCTACAAGACAGTAGTTGAAAAATTAGCTTTGTATGGGGCAGCTATTTGGGTCGTACCTATGACTACAAGGAAATTAAACTTGCTCAATAGCATCCAACGACCTTTCGTCCTTGCTATAACGAAAGCATACAGGACAACGGCCACGGCAGCAGCAGCGGTTCTAGCTGGACTTACTCCCCTGCCAATAGCGGCATTACAAGAGGCAACTGCCTCAACTGTCACTCTACTTAGGAAGTCAGCATCATATAGAGGAGCTACATTTGCCCCATCAGACTTTGAGAACAAAAATTGTCGGAACAAAAACACAATGAAACAAAAACAATTTGAGAACAAAAACACAACTGACCACTGTGTTTGTAATGAAGTTGGCACACCTGACCATTACGTTACGTCTTGTCCTCTCACTGAGGCATGGCACATAGACTTCCTGATTCTGACATTACCTATAAACGCTTCTTCATTAAGCAAGCAGCAAACCTCAGGAAGCTCAAAAGCATTATGAACAAACTTGAAGCACTAGGACTGGATTTATGTAGTCCACATTAAAAATTTCGTGAGAATGTGTCGTCTTCAATTCGCAGAGATATAGAACATGAACGCTTATTTACTTACGCCATTTTGTGAGTCAGTGCGCAAAGTAACATTGCTGAGAGTACGAAAAATATATGTAAATATGATATAATAATCTTTAAATGTAAATGGTATATATATGTATATTTGCAACAGGAACATTACTGCATAGGTAGGGTAATGTAAATATGTGTGTATTGTAAATAGAATATTGCACATCGTTTTGAGAATAATGTATTGTGTAGGACAATTTGTATAGTGCCTAGTTGTATATATATATATAGTATTGTATCTAATATTGCTAGTACTCATTGTGTATAAAGTATAGCAACGAGGTTTGTAAAGGTGTCTAAAATACAGTCCAATGTTCAGTGTAATGTGTATCGTAAAATTTATAGTGTATATATTATAGTATATATTTATAGTATATTTATAGTGTTTTATATATAGCAATGCGCAATGTAAGAAGGAGAATATATAATTACAATGTTATTTTTGGTATGCTTTCGAAGTACCGAAAATTTATGCAAAAATGAGCTGTTGGCATAATGTTATTCTACTAGAAGTAGTATGGAATATATTATGCCTGCAAATCTGTTAACTTGTATTTTGTATGCTATAAGTATGGCATAAAATAACCCGCCCATGATTTATCCATGTGTGTTTCTGTATTATGTAACTTGTTTTTAATTTGTGATTTTTTTTAAAGAATTTTTTATCAAAATCTATGTCTTTTAAAATCACGTTATGTATTATATAATCAAGTCATGTCTCATTTAATCAGTTATACTTTTAGGAAACTATGTTAAATTTATAATTAATTGTCAAGAGTTATAGTCAGCATAATATGTAGCACAGAATATACATTGTATTAAGTTTAGCATTGTGTCTAACATGTATTGTGTATTGAGTGTAACAACGAGTATGGGTAGCAATGTGTTAAATGCAATGTAACCGAAAGAATATTTAATTACAAAATTATTTCTGATATATTTTGAGAGAAGAAAAAAACATTTATACGACAGTGAACTTTCAGAATCTATTATTCAATGTAGCGGTAAATATTGTATATGTGATAAAGCGTAAAGTTTTTGTGTTATAGAAAGTATAATGTATCAAGCGCAGAATAATTTAATACTTTGCCCTCTGTATGGCCATGTAAATTGTCTCGATTTCGAGGTGTTGCTCCAGATAGTTGCGGGATCCGGACGATACCCGATTAGTCTATGTAAAGCCGTCCGGGTGTCCGGACCTGCTTTCACCTGTCACCTGTACGTAGAATCTGAGAGTCTCATTTTTTAGTTTAAGCAATTATTGTATTTTTATTACTATGCAGGGCCTTTCCTAGTCCATTGGTTGCATGCGTCCTCTTCTAAGATTGTCTCCCCCCAAATTAAAAAAAAAAGTGTTCAATCATTAATAAAATTTTTATTTTATACTTACTATGTACTTACATATGACAAATTGTATAAACAATGCTTACATATGACAGGTACTTAAAATGAATTTAATGAATTTAAAATATTTAGGCGTGCTGTTGCGAGAGTCCGGCTGTCCCTGATTTTATCCGCTCGCGTACTTTTACGCGCTGCATCTCCGTTAGGAACGGCCCTGTTACTATGTGGAGTTTTTATTTTAATTTTATTTTGGAAGAAACCTTTACTGTATCTCTTATTTTCAACCCAGGCTTTCTTGCCAGAATGAGATTTCAGTTTAGTGCATTATGCAAAGTAGGTCGAAAGTTAATATTTAAACTGGGGTCTGATAGAGCGTGTTCTATCTTTCGGCCACGTTGTTTCTCTGCCAGTTAAGATTGTTATTTTGTTATACTATTTAGCATTAAACCATTTTAATTATTGTTAATATTTCTGTGTAAATTTTGTGTACTCTTATTAAAGAATACAGGTGAGGGAATGCTGTAGAAAAAGTTATAGAGAGCGCTGCTCCGCCAATATATGTAATTAATTAAAGAATTTCGAGAGAGAGAGGGGGCATGGGTGTGGTCATGTAGAGGTCTGTTATTAAATTAGCTATTATGTAACTCTCACAAATCTGTAAATATTTGTATATATATTTTGCTTCATAAAGTAGAATTAGAAGAAAATAAGTGTCTTTATTCATCTCAGCATGACATTAAAAAATACCACCGATGCGAGGAGTCAACAAATTAAGTTTTTATTTCAATTTTACAACCATGCATATTCACTGCTGGTTAGACTACGTTAGATATAAGCCAGAAGCCAACTACGCGTTTAAATATCTCTGTGCAGCTTCGGCTGATTATTCAACTTAGGATTAGTTTTAATTTTACATTTTCTTTTTCGAGTTGCCACCAAAAGTACTGCTTTGTACCAAAAGTACCGCTAGTTTGCTATGATATTTTCTACATTCCGTCTTAATTTAGGGATAAAATAATATTGTTCGATGTTTTTCTCAATATATTTGACTCCTGAATGTGCTTTCTCATGAGTATTTCGTATTATTTCTATCTGCATATTTTCAGGCACAACCACTAATTCTTTACCATAAAAAAATTTAAATAAAATTCCATTTTTGTCGCAGTAATTTTCATAACTAGAAATTTTAAGCAATTCTTTAATCGCTTTTATTCCGTTAGCCTTAACCTGGGCTGATTTTAACTTTGGTAAGATGTTATCTACTGAAACACAAAGAATATTAATGGGGAATCTACTTGAGGCGTCGACATAAGCCATCCTAGCACCAGAGCGATACTCAATCACATAATTAAATTCTTGTAGTAATAAAGCCTAACGAGTTGATAACACGAGTTGATAAGTTACGTTTCAACATAGTCTTTTCAAACGCAGAATAGTCAGTAACAATTTTAAAAGAAATTCCCAATAGGGACACACACGGAATTTCTTTAATGTTTCTATGATTGCTAGAGCTTCAATCTCGTAACTAGTGTACCTCTTTCTCAGCGTCTGTGGTCTTTTTACTCATGAAATAGGTAAGATGGAAACTACTATCGCTTGGAGAACTCTACATTAAAATTGCTCCATATCCCTCTAAGCTAGTGTCAGTGTGCGATTCAGTCTCATAATTGGAGTTATAGATACCTAAGACAGGTTTTTCAGCTAATAATGACTTGAACCGATCGAAAGAGTTCCTTTCCTCCTTGTCAAATCTAAATTTACGATCATTTTTCAAGAGATTACTCAAAGGCTTAGCAGTAATGGAATATTTTGGAACAAACTTCCTGAAATATCCGGTGAGTCCAAGAAAACTATGAATTTGTTTCAAATTCGTCGGTTCTGGAAAATTAAGGACCGCTTTCGTTTTTAAAGTGGATGGGAAAATTCTACCTACTTCGATACCTGACCCAAGAATTTGATTCGCTTCTTCAAAAAATGAGATTTCTTAAAATTAATCTCGAGTCCGTATTCAGTTTAAGACCTGTTCGAGCCGTTCGATTCCTTCTTCAAGGAAGGACGACAAAATTATTATGTCATCCATATATGTGTTCCAACAAAAAATGGTGTTGATGTACCTCTGAAATACAGCCAGAGAATTACATAGATCAAAAGGAGAAATTGATATTGACCATCGTGTGTTAAAAACGATGTATATATCCTGCTATCCCTGTTCACGTCAACATGGAAAAATCCATTTTTAAGATCAATCGTACTAAACACATGTGATCCCTGTAATCTATCTAGAACTTCTTCAATTAATGAAAGTGGAAACTTGTCCTTTACTATATTTAATCTCCTATGATCAATACATAAACGAGGTGTTCCGTCTTTCTTTTTGACGATTACAACTGGGCTACAATATTCTGAAGGACTAAGTTCTCCTATTCCTTGTGCTAACAATTCGGCTACCTGAGCTTCAACAATTCTTTTTTCTGAAAACGGCAACCTACGGAAACTGATGAAATATAAGTTAATTATCTTTTACCGAGATATTCATTTCTATGTTTGTTGTTTTAGTTTTACACGGTACATAAGTCGAAACTAATTGTTGCATCTTATCTCTGACAGTATTTTGAACATCAGATTTAATATTTACTTCAGTTTCGTCACAAATTAAATCAACTGGAAGAATAAAAGAAGTATTTATTTCTTTTATGCTCTGAGATTTATTTCTAATCGTAACTCCATTTTCATTTATTAGAGTTTGACCCTGCATTAACACTACGATGACTACTAAATGATTAACACTACGATGACTACTATGATGACGTCACAAGGCATGACATCATTTTCCACTACACAAATGTCAGCATTACACTTAGAGTGATCAATTTGAATACTTTCTTTAAAACAGTCTAATGGTTCTACCCGGCATTTTCCAAACCCCATCAAAGTAAAATTTGAAGGACGTAACTCTTCAACATTCAGTTTATCAAAAACAGATTTTCTAAGCAATGTTGCTTAATTCCCGTGTCTATTAAGGATTTTGCAGTTAAATTACCAATCATTATCATTTTGTTCAATTTCGATTCAAAATTAACACTTACAGTGGCTACTTATGTTTTCGAATTTCGTTTAGAACATTTCGAAGCCTTATGACCATAAGCTTCACATTAAAAATATTTAATTCCCTTATCTTTATGAATACAGTTTTTTAAAATACGATTTTTCAAGCCACAATTAAAACAAATTTTATTGTTACGACTTTCAGTATATTTTATATCAGATTTAACAATATTCTTCAATTTATTTTTATTCACATTTTCGTTTTTTGAGTTAGTTTTATCATTAAAATCACGTTTCATTTTCGTTCTATCGAAAGCACCTTTACTTTTTGCAAAATCGCCTTACATTACTTCGTACACTTTTAAAGAGTTTTTCTTTAAATTCGATTAAGTTTTTACATCCGTACAGTATAATTTTGTTTTCGTGCCTATCATTTATTCCCTTTATAACATTATGTATTAAGGCAACGTCATCTATTTCCCAAAATTACATAATTCTTTCATTTTTAAGAAATATTCTTGAGTTGATTCAGTATTTTTCATTTTTCTTTGACTTAATAGCTCATGTAAATTAGCAAAATTTATTTCAAAAGAAAATTCGTCAATTAAGGCTTCCCTTGATTTTGGCCACGGATTGAGTTCCGGTTCTGTTTGAACAAATAATGATGCATTCCCGCCAAGCGATTGTTTGGCGAAGATAAATTTTTGTAAATCCGACAAATTAAACAATTTAGAAGTATTTTCAAAATACTCTACCTATCGAATAACACTTTCATGCGATTTTGCATTAAACTTTGTAGTAATACTTTCGATATCAGAATAATTAATGTTAACACTCTGAATTATAGAATTTCCAGTAGTTACATTTTTACAAGCATAATCACACTGTATAGAAGAATCGAGGTTAATTTTCTTACAAAAATATCGGCCTGCATTGAAAAATCGTTTTGCAGGAAATTTTTTTACAATTAAAAATACAGTAAAAAACAAGCAATTCGGTTACCGGGCAAGAAGGCAGATTTTGGGGTGCACAAAACTGCAAGTTTAGTTTTGGTCTCACTCGATAAAAACACACTGAAGGCGTAGAAACTAACTTAATTTGTTGTGGACTCTTTGCTGAATCAACATATGGGTTAATTTAATAACTTGAATGATAATTCCAGAATGAATTATGCATAATTTAATTCGCAATAATTATCAGACGCGGGATTACGGAATGCTTCAAGCAATTACTGAAATTCTACGTAAGATTACATGTTGATAAAACGAATTTAGAAAGAAATTAAAAGATGTCGAAGAAATCTTTTCATTTAGTGAGCTAGTTACAATTTTTAATGTTCTAAGTATTTCATTTGACGGCAATAAATCAGAAACAGAGAAAAGAATTTTATCTTTATTATGTGATATTGAAACTCTAGCTGAAAATGTAAATGGCGCCGAAACGTCGGAAACAGAAGTATTAACAAATAAAAGCGATTTTTAATAGGAAATCCCTCTTAATTTTAATTTATAAACTGTGACACTTATCTTACTATTGTCAGCAAGTACAGTCAGTCAAGTATTACCAGCAAGTATTTAAACAATGTATATTGGTGAGAAAATGAATTACACTCTATCCCTGAAATAATTTTAATAAAAAAATTTTAAATTTGTAACATGGTATTTTATATCGTTAATAAAAGTAGCGAAGTAATTCCCCTAGTAATAACTTTATTATATCTGTCCGACACAGGAATATTACATTCTCATTTCGTATTCTAATAACCAAAACATTCGCAAGCAATTTGTGATATTTCAGGCATTTTCTCGGGGAAAATGTTATAATTTTCTTGGAATATTCTCACAATGTTCCAAGCATGTTCCAATTTGGAATATTCTTCTAATTTACCGGAGGAAATGTGTTTTAAGGGTTCCAGGAATATTTCATAGATTACTATTCTGCATCGTAAAATACCATTCGTTGAGTTCTTAAAAAGTATACTAACCCTTGAGAAAAGGTGAGTCGGTGCGGTTTCTTGTATGCAAGTCTTCAAAACTCTTTGACACTGACAAAGTAACAGATTTGTGTTCTGTCTATAGCCTAAATTTTAGAGCATTCTTAGAACATCTAAAGAATACTCCTTTGAAATATGTGAGAATATTTATGGCATATGAAAACGAACGGATATTGGAGTATTCCATATTTTTTTCATATATAAATGGCAGATTATGGAATTTTTCTGGAATATTTTCATATTTCCCTTGATTATCCTTCAGTAAAATACTTACTTGCTCTGACTGGGACATTACCACATCTAAATTTCAAATGGCCCACTTGAAATCGGTACCATTACTACTAATGAATATGAAAGTAAATGTTGGTGCATCTCCACCACTGGTAACTGCAGTTCAAAATAAGAAGTCTCAGGTGACACTTAGAACTCAAAATACAACTACAGTTCTTATTTTAAATATTCAGATATAATTTTTATTTTGAACTGTGTAGGGTTTCCCTTAGTTCAATTAACTGATTATTAATTTTTTTATCGCTCCTGAACTCCTCAGCTTCCCCACGAAAGGATGCTAATTTAAAGTCAAGTGAAAGGGTGAAAAGTGAAGTGAAGCGAACGGTATATTTAAAAGGCTGAATCTTGGAGTTTATTCAGAGCGTGTTTTTGCTATCCAGTGCAAGTTACGCCCCTGTCCTTGCAGTTACGTGAAGTTGCTGATACGCCTTTCTGGCCATTTAAATAATTATTACTCCGGGTAGGTTGTCGAGTCAACTTAGTTAGCCTTAACTTAAAGTGCTAGTCCAGCACTACTCTTTAGACTTAAATTTATTGTGCTACATCTCTTAAGTTCCACGGCAAGTTGCCGGTGTTATTGTAAAGCACAAAGTTCGTATCCTTGTGTTCTTAGTTGAGAATAATAGAGCGTTATTTTCATTCTTCTTTTGTGTGGTATTATATCGCATTTGTGCAAGAAGTTACCAGCTTCATTGTAGGATGTAGTAGAGTTCATGTGGCCAAAGTTAAGAAGATCCTAAAACTGTAATTAACATTCTTTGATTGACCAACTATAATTTAAAATAAGAAGCGAATCCATCCAAATACCTGACGAGAAGGAATGGTAGGCAAAATGATTGAATTGGAAGTGGATAAAATGGTCGTAAATCTGTCACTAAATGAATGCCTTGAAGTACTACATGGAGCTATACCACGAAAGTGCAGAAGAAAGTCAACATTCTCACGAACGAAAGACACACAGACACACGGAAAGATTAGTTTCCAACACAGGCACAATTTTGGTAGAAAAGATATACTTCAACTAAAAGTCAGGAGAGAAGAATCTGTTAGAACCTGTTTCGTGTTCTATTTATGTCACAATTTTTTTTACCGGATGAGCGGTGTAAACTGACTTCCTGAAAATATATTTCGAGATACTGAATGCTTGCATTAAAAATTAGCAGCATCCCGAAAAACCTGGACGTTCGACAACTCTGTGTAAAAGGGAAAGATTTCTAAATTAATGGGAAGTGGTTTAAGATTATAATTAGTACGATATCAGAAGCATTAATAAGTGTGGTATATGCGTTCACTTAAAAGTACATAGCTGCTAAACCGTTTTATGGTTCTTTTTTCAAAATTTTAATGGTTTGGTATGTTAAGTAATAGCCGTTAATAAATTCTGAACAGCTTAAAGGGAAAGGAGGAAAAATTAAGGTTGAACAGTTACTGGTGCATTTCTGAAACTTCCTGAAAAGTTATGAATGATATTTAAATTATAATTTAAAATTAAGGACTACGTTTCTTACTTCTCAAATTAGCTGTTATTTATTAATTAAAATCCAAGCAGAATGATTTTGAAATTGGAGACATAATAGAATTCTAATTAACGTGTACTCTGACTATTTGAATAGTTTATTATTTTTTCGAAGTCAAAAATGTAATTTTAAACCTGCTATTAATTTTAATACTTTTTTCATCGTATTTAGTAAAAGAAAGATATAAAATTGTGTAAGATATTGTTAAATACTTTAGACAAAGAAAACAATCTTAAACTGGCGTATATGTTATATAAATTTCTAACGATTTCGAGGGCGTGAATATAGCTAAAATAAAAAGAAACATTCTTCTACTATTTAAATTATGAAAAAAATGTTCCTTTTCGTAAGAAGCGAAATATTTTTTAAATACTTTTTTTAAAAAAGAACAAACAAAAAAAAAGAAAGAACTATTTCTAGAAAAAAGTAACTGTATCCGCACTCTCGAAATCGATAGAACTGAAATTTATTTAAAATCTACGTCAATCTAAGCTTATTTTTTCATCTAATTTTATATTTTGCATTTGTATGTTCCTTTTCGCAAGGATTTTTTTCAAAAAGTAAATGCCCATCTGGATCAGTTAAATTTAACTTCAATCATCTCTAAAAAAACTTGGGCAGCCGTCAAGAGGTAAAATCGCTAAACACATTAATTCGATTCGTGTGTTTTTACGGCCTTTCCCATGAATAACATCAATATGAACCAGCGTCCCTTGAAAACTACTCCCCAAAGATATCCCTCCTCATGTTCAGGGTGTTTCAGCAAATCAGTTACAAACTTTCCGGAGAGATAGAGTACATCTAGATGATGGAAAATCACATAACAATGCATGATCGGAAAGCTTTTTTGACGCGGTAATGACGACACAAAACGCAAAAAAGGAAGGACACGAACACCATGACAAAACATGTTTTATTATGTTTAGTACAGCAGAAACTAACAAATAAGAACAAAAACAGACGACGACTGTCACTAAAGAAGATGTTCGAAATTACAACCTGGAGCGTGATGCAGGCCTCACAGCTTCGGAGCATAGAAGATCTGCATCACGCATGGAAGATCGCATCGAAGATGCATGACGTACGGTTCCTGCATCAGGGTCCAGGTCGTAATTTCGAACACTTTCTTTGATGACGATAGTACAGGGTGTTTATAAAGTCTCGGACCCATTTTGATGTTTAATAACTCATAAAATAATTAAGATATAAACAAACTTGTGGCATTTATTGATGGTGACCTTTTCCTAAGTGACGTAGATTTTGTCACGTGTCCTTCGGTAACGAGACATAAGAACTTCGGCTACTTTGCATCTTTAAAAAACTAATAACAAATTTAAACCGCAGTTCATTTATATCATAGATATGTAAAAGTGTTATTAGTTTGAAATTTTCCGAAAAATTATACAAAATGAGTTAAATAAGGAACTGGAAACACTTGTATAAAAGAATTAAAGAAGTAGCATGGATAAGTAAGTGAATCTAGGAAAAAAAATTTTATGTAAAATAAGGAAAAATTGTAAAAAAAGAAATTGAAAAGGAGAAAAATGCGAAAAATAAAATAAATTTTTGTAATTATTGCTGCGAATTTTGTATATATGTAAATGAATTTAGTGAAATTATACGTGAAATGGTAGTATTTTTTTTGTATAAAGTAGCATGAAAATCACAAACTTCGCAGGAAAAGTAACAATACAGAGGCAAGTATATTTAACATTGAGTAAATGGCTAGACTGCAGTGACATTGCCAAGCTGGCGACGGTTTTGGCGACTAATTTCTGTCGCCAAACTTGACTACCATTTGGAGCCATTTTGATCTAGTCTCTGTATAACTGTAATGTGTATTGTAATTGAATAACTGTAACTGATGCTATATGTAGCTGTAACATTATCTTGCCCTCATATGCCATGCAGTAATTTCGAGAAAGGGAAGGTACTAAAAATCTCTCGGCGACCGGGAGAAAACTATATAAGATCAGGGAGAGCCTCAGTTTCTGACAACGCAAATATCACGGCTGTCCTCTCGCCATTTTCCCTTCCTGTTCAAAGAACACAGACTGATGCGCATATGCGCTTATTTCTTAATTAACTCCATCGGCCTTTAAGCTGTACCATCGACAGGTTAAAACTCTTAGCAGTTGGCAAAAGCACCCATAAAAGATTCACGATTCAGTTTCTGATTAGTATCTGTTAGTTCAGAATTGAATTCGGAGTACTGAGATATCCGTGAGTTTCGCTTTTCAGATGGGCTTTGCATTGCGTTGTGTTTAATATTCTTAGTAGTTTGAAGTGTAATTACTGATTGCACTTTGTGATATTGTGAAGAGTTGTACCAGTACGCTGTGAAGTTCCAGAACTGTGAAATGTTTCTTTTGGTAAAATACGTTTTATGAAACTATCATCAATTCTCTGCGCATTCAGTCTATTACGAACTCATACGCATGTAACATTATATAAATAAATCAATCAAAATAAGTACATAAAAATAAATAAATGAAGTTAATTAGTTAAAAAAAAGTATATTATAGTTTTAGGGGAAAACTCACAAGCATAAATAAATATTACGAACACAAAAAATTTAAACAAAATAGAAATGAGAAAAATATAAGATTATCTAAAACTAAATCTTACATTTATGGAAAAAAAGCATTTATAACAAAATAAGTTGCTTTAAGTAGACCGTTCCAATATATATATGTACATATATAATAGTTAACACATGAAATTTATTGTATTAATTATTAACACATAAATCTCTATGTATATAGAATGTGTCTATTCATTATAATTTTCTCATAGAGAAATAACATGCTTTTAATTGCCTTGAAAAGATTTTATCAAGAAATTTTAGTTTATCGATTTTACCAATATAAATTTTAATATATATTATCAGTATAAATTTTAGTACATATTATCAATACATATTTTAGTAGAGGGTGCTCTAAAAGTCACGCCCATCAAACTTTTAAACATTGTGAAAATTCCAAAAAGGATATATCAATGGCAAACTGTGTACCTACATATTATGCCGTCAACTGCGAAAGTTGGTGGAGATATCATCGAACCATGAAAGTTGGTGGAGGTACAGACAAATTTCCGCCAATCGTTCCCTCAGAATTCGGAAGGAACTGACGTTTCTTTATTTAGTATACAATTAGTATTCTCCCCGCTTCGTAAAAAGACTGTCGTTGGCTTCTCTATTTTTTTAGGCCCTCCGTTTTTTCGTGAAGACTTGTTATGAACGCTAAGAGTGCAAAATTCTCGCGAGTGATTCTTCCAGTCTATTACTGCTTTGTTCGCCATATCCAGCTGATCATATCGTGTACATCAATGCACTCTTTCTTGAAAGCGTGGTCCCATAATTTTGAGAATAATTCACTTCTTGCTGCTTGTTGTATAGCAGACAGATCTCAAACTGTGATACTTTTTCTCAAAATACAAGAAAAAGTACAGCAGTAACAATCCTTGTTTCAAATCAAATTTACGCTGCTCGACATTGAAAGTGCAACACCAAGAAGGAGTGGTCAGAAATTTATGCAAATTTTAGAGTAGACGCACGTCACTGAGTTATCAGAATGATATGAAATGCGCAGCTCTCCGACGCACGTGAAGTAAGATATAAGGGAAGAAACGGGCAGAATGGGCAATATTTGTGCCGTTATTTCTGCCAGACGAATTATCGAAGAAAGTTGGTTTTTTGTCCCGGAGGATACGTGTAATAGGAGAGAATGCCAGGCCGCCGTCAACGAAGGCACTTCGAGCAGATAGACGATTTTACGAGGGGTATGGTGATCGGACTGAGAAGGGAGAGTTGGTCCTTGCATCAAATTGCAGCTGATACCCACATGGAGGCGAGCACGGTGCATCGGCTATGGCGAACATTTCTGGAACAAGGGAATGTGGAAAGAAGGAGGGGTGCAGGTGCAGCCAGAGTGACATCAGCAAGCGTGGATCGACGCATCCGCCGACAAGCTGTGGCGGTCCCGTAAGTCACTTGTACCGCAATTCTGCGGCATGTGCAACATACCCTGGATGTTCCCGTGTCGACCAGAACCATTTCCCGTCGATTGGTTGAACGTGGCCTGCACTCACGGCGTCCGTTAAGAAGACTGCCATTGACCCCCCAGCATAGACGCCAACGTTTAGAATGGTGCCAGACTGGAGCGATGGGGATGACAGAAAGGCGAAACGTCGTATTCTCAGATGAGTCACACTTCTGTTTATCCAGTGACAGTGGCCGCATACGTGTGTGGCGTCGGCGTGGAGACAGATCTAATCCGGCAGTAACTGTGGAACGCCCCACAGCGCGACAACGTGGCGTAATGGTTTGGGGCGCTATTGCCTACGATTCCAGGTCACCTCTAGTTCGTATTCAGGGCACTATGGTGACTCAACGATACTTGGATAATGCACTGCGGCCGGTTGCAATCCCCTACCTTCAGGGGCTGCCTAATGCAATTTTTCAGCGGGATAACGCCCGACCACATAGTGCTCGCATCTGCCAACATGCTCTGCAAGGTATACAGATGCTTCCCTGGTCACCGTACTCTCCTGACCTGTCACCAATCGAACATGTGTGGGATGTTATTGGACGCGGTTTGCAGACTCTGCCCCTGCCTCGTTCAGAAGACGAAATGTGGCAAATGGTTGAAAGGGAAGGGAGAGTCATCCCTCAGGAGACCATGCGCACTCTTATTGACTCTATGCCTAGACGCGTTTCTTCGTGCATCGCTGTCCGCAGTGGTTCTACATCCTACTGAGCCGACGCCATTCTCGCTCTGTATTCTGACAATCATTTTGAAATAAAGATCACTTATTGCTGCTTGTTGTCTTTGTCTTTTTTCCAAATTTCATCAATTTCTGACCACTCCTTCTTGGTGTTGCATTTTCAATGTCGAGCAGAGTATATCCTTGTTTCAAAATCTAAAGATGGCTTATCGTGAATGAATCGAAGTTGCGCGGATGCTATAAGTGTATTGTGACTTCCCGCTTACCCGTAATTGGCGATAAATTGTGCTGTTTGGCAACAGTTTTAAGGTGATGGGATGTTTTAACGGATGCCTTCCTTATATTTTTACAAGTAATATATCACTAATAAAATACAGTTTTAATAAATTTAGTCTAAAACAAACGGATTATATAACATTAACAGTACAGTTAACAGTATAACTAACAGTATAAATTGTAAATGAAATTTTAAGTAATATATCACTTATCACAATATATCACAGCTGATATGAAAAACTATGAAATGAAAAGAAATTAATGGCAACAATTTTTCACTGTATTAGAAAGAAGTTCTAAGCATATGCTACTGTAAAAACTTTTTTGATTTTGCTGTTCAATTTTATGTGCTATAATTCCGAAGAAATCGATGCTTAATAATAAAACTAAAAAAAAAAAGAAAAGAAAAGAAAAAGAAAAGAAAAATCTGAAAGGTTTCAGATTTAAAATTACGCGTCGAAAGGGGCGTTCTTTTAACATTTTTTGTGCCACCTTTATTTATTAAATATCATGTTCTTCGCACTTAACCATAAAATTCAGTTCAAGAGCAATATCGCAAAATAATTTTAAAACGAGCATGTATTTAGAATTTCAAATACAAAGTCTCCCGCGACGAAGATATAAATGTTTTTTCTGTACAACGTTGCCATTGCTCGCTTTAGAATCCTCGAGTTTGTTAATCAAAAATTAGTTAAGGTTTACAAAATGTGAAATCGATAATAAAACGAATTCCAAATTTCGGCTTCCAGATGCCCATATTCGCAGCAGGATTACGTCATTCAAAATTGGATGGCTTTATGTACCGTTGTTTTACCACAATGCGAGAAACATGCATACGTTTATGAAAATTCTTCATTATTTAATTTCTTCAAATATAATACAGGGCGATAATATTTGGTGGCAACAATCTGAAAAGTGAAAGGGACATTCAGAGTGATTCGACACAAAATCGCATAGTCTTTCAGGGACAAAGCCCCTTTGGACTAAAAATAAGCTGTCTTAGCAGATGCGAGTCTAAAAGCAAATTTACAAAGATATACTCAGAGAGAGACATCATAAAAATCTTTATAAATTCTAGTTAAAATATGAATCCTTAGAGACTTACTTATATTTATAGAAATTATATCTATTGCCATCCATACTATTTATCGCCTTCTTAAATTACAGGTATATGCATACAAATTTGAAACTACAAAAGAGATATTTTAATTACTCTTACTACTAATTTTAGAAATATTATAAATTTTATAGAACAGTTAACTTGTTATTGTCTAAATAACCAAGAATAGAGAATATGTGCTTGCATATACCTATTTTAAGATAAAACATTCATTTTGAAACTGAAATACGTATTTATGTCCCATGTTTGAGAAGAAGGAACTAACAAAATTTCATATTATTTTGTTCCTGATATAGATAAAATTTTCTGCTCAAAATTCCATTCTGTTCACATTACCTGTTTCGCAAGAACTGACTCATTGAACCAAATTTACGTTCACAGAAAGCAGTTATAAGTTTTGCCACTAAATTATTATAGTTAGGACGTTTAGTTATCTTTTCTTGCGAATTGCATTAAATTACATTTTAGAAAAGATAATGCATAACAGTTTGAAAAAAAATATCAATGTTAAAAGAGCTTACTTTGTTTCGTATTTACGCATTAACGCAACAATGTTGACGCACTTTCAGAATTTTCTTTTATTGAAGAAAGACAAGGATGATAGTTGAAGAAAAAATATACATTTATTATAACCATATGTTTTTTAAGCTTTATATTATTATAAACATACGTTTTATTAGAGTCAGTTCAATAAACCTACTTCCAAGTGGGTTTTTGTTACTTATTTTCTGGTGGAAATTTCGAGTGATTTTTTAAAAATAGATTCCAAGCTGTTTGCTTTAGCAATTTTGAGCCAAAATGTGGTATGCGTACAGAGATTTCCCTGAAATTTCCTCCATTGCAAAAATATCAGGAATAAATAACAAATTAAAACAAAAAATATCACGATTCTCCTGTCAAAATTGTTGGATTTCGGGATATAACAAAAAGAATAGATTTGAGAATTGCGACATTGTTGTTGAATCTAAACAAATTGTCATGCGCATGTTTGCCGGAATTTGCTGCATTTTGAAAACTCGGGTGCTTTCTACTAAGGTGTTTGCATTAATATGCATGCTCCCGGTTTTTTAATAATAGAGAACTGGCTGACAAATAAACTTTCTTGTGAATAAATAAAAGGAAATCATAAAGCAGGAGTATCGCTAAAAATAACGCTCAAAATACAGAAAAGTGGATTATGTAACTTTTGGAACAAGTTTTGCTGTAAAGTGTAGATAATGTCACGTTGTAACAAGATCCTAAAAATTAGTTTTATCCAAAAAAACGTGCATACCTAGTCGAAAATTAAACAGTTTCGTGGGCTTCTCGTTTTCTTCCTCTAAATAAATAATTTGTTTTACTTCAACTTTCAGTGATCTCTAATTTAAATGTGCTGTATTTTCTTCTGTCCAGCACACAACGTAATTACGAAGCCCGTACTGTCCAGGTATCTGCTAATCTTTGTTGTTGTGACTTATCTGACAGTAATATCAGAACACGTCCACGAAATTCGTCGTAGCAAGGAGTGCAAGATTGCGTTTGTCATTGGCAAGAGCCTTGAGCACCATACAAGAGACAGTACGACTTTACTCAGTTTTAATGGAGAGCACCACAGGAAGAGACGGGTCCGAGGGTCTCCCACCCCTTTTTCCCTACCATCAACCTCTCGAGAAGACTTTCGGGGCGCCGCATATTTAGCGTTCCCTCATGCCGCACAAATACTATACATTAACAAACATCCATGCCTTCTGCAGAATTCAAAAATCGAGTTCGGTATGGCAGTCAGCGTCGCTAACTGCTATCCCGGTTGGGTGGAGGTAAGCTGTGCTCAGTATGCAAAGCTGGTTGTATGTGATGTTATGTTGCGCGCCGACCTAAATAGAATATTCAGTATAAAGACGCGCGTGATCTTGAAGATACTTTTAGAGTTCGAAAGGTCACCTTCGTTAAAATATTTTCTTAAGAGGTTTGTTAAGACAAAACTAGACAAATATTTACAATTTATAATTATCATGTTAATTTCTTTTTCTCATCTCAGTTCGAAAATGTATTTCTTCTCCTAGTATAATTTAAAATTTCTTACTGATCCGATGATATTTATCACATCATCAACTAAGATATATAATAAAAATTAAGTTTGAAACCATAAATCATCTACTTTTTGAAGTATAAGTAACGTGAAAGGCTAAGAGCAAATTAATTTGTATTTAATGTGTAGTCATACCCTCAAAACAAAATGTATGTTAAAGTATTTTGAGGACACATTCTATATGGTGAATTAGTATATGAGTATCGATTTTTAAAGAAGTCTCAAGCATTTCACTATAAATTTTCATCTTCGATATTATTCTCATTAAAAATCAATCTATTTTCTATTTCTATAATATAATATTTCAGTTTTAAATTAATTTTTAAAGGATTTCTTTTTTATTCATAGTTAGAATAAAACCATTCAAAGCAAGAGAATAATCACAACTATTTCGTTATGGAAGATGCTGAGAAATATCTCTTCCTAAATGTCCTCAACGATTACTCGTAAAGAAGACCATCGTCTTGTTCTGCATGTTTGGAAGATATCTATGATTGATTCTCGTATTCAAAAGAAAACCGCAGCTATAATTTCTCCAAATCTTGCTTGTTTACGAATACTGCTCATTATCGTCTGCTACCATCAGATAAAAATAGCCGTCACACTCACGATAAGAGGAAGTCATCACACTAAAAAAAAGGGGGGATCAGAAAAACATAGGTAGTGTAATAAAAGATATCTGCAAAGTAAACTAAAAAAATTAGAATCTAGAATTAATATAAAAGGAAAAGAGATAAGTTACGGAATCTCGATATGCAAAATTACGAAAATGAAACGAAATATAGCTTGCAATCATTTTAGAGAACTTTTATTTTCTTGTTTTAAAAATTATGCTACTATTATAAATATACAGCAATTTATGCCAAAAAGAATTTATTAAATGTTGCAGAAAATCAGAAATATGTACTGGCTTCCATAACTAATTGTGTGAACGTGTTGATTTCCTGAAATGTTTATGCAGCCATCATAAAATCCAATTTCATAAGCAAAAACCGTCTGTAATGAAATGGAAT